>JAAGKR010005414.1:0-51324 GCA_011419295.1 Clarias macrocephalus | reverse complement strand
TTTTTTTTGCACAGCCTCTTGTGTATAATTCTAATATTTTTAAGGTCATTTTCAACCTTTTGGCTTTACCATGGAATATCATGCCTCTGAAAAATATCCTGGGTCAATGGGACCCATACATTTTCACTTAATAGCCATTTTCTCAATGATCATTGACCTTTTTATTGGTTTTAGCATCCTCAGTTTGTTTGATTACTTAGAAATTCAGACATCTGTGCATGAATCAATGTGGCTTAGACTGATGAATAAGTGTGCAAAGGTCAGTGGCGTGATTACTCTTTGTCTTTCTCAGCTGGGCGGATGCTCAGACGCAGATTCAGAATATCTCTGCGTCGTTTGATCAGGAGGCTTCTGCCATCCTCATGGCCCGGTTGGCTGTCTATAGAGCTGAATCAGAAGAGGGACCAGATGTCTTGCGCTGGCTGGATCGGCAGCTTATCCGTCTGGTGAGAAGAGTCTGACAAATTAAGCTGAATCAGAAAACTTAAAGAAATTGATTTTATTTTCTCCAAAGGTTTCTCCCCATTTGTTTACCCACTTAATTGCTGTGTTTGTTTCAGTGTCAGAAATTTGGAGATTACCACAAGGATGACCCTAACTCCTTCCGTTTCTCTGAGACCTTCTCTCTGTATCCTCAGGTGAGATTGAAACCTCTGAATTTTGCTTTATTTGAA
This sequence comes from Clarias macrocephalus, assembly GCA_011419295.1. Classification (NCBI taxonomy): domain Eukaryota; kingdom Metazoa; phylum Chordata; class Actinopteri; order Siluriformes; family Clariidae; genus Clarias; species Clarias macrocephalus. The sequence goes on along the minus strand of JAAGKR010005414.1, from coordinate 50,650 downwards.
GTCCAGATCTGTCTTCTCGACTGCTGAAGGTCAATTCGGATGTTTATTTTATTTATCTACAGTTCATGTTCCATCTGAGGAGGTCTCCATTCCTGCAAGTATTTAACAACAGTCCCGATGAGAGCTCCTACTACAGACACCATTTTATGAGACAGGACCTAACTCAGTCTCTCATCATGATTCAACCCATTCTCTATGCATACTCCTTCAATGGACCCCCAGAGGTAGTTACAAGCTTGTTTATAGATGTTTCTATTACATACCAGATTTGTGTAGATTGCAATTTATTCATACATTTGGTAGCTTAATAAGAAAGTTATATATTTTAGATTTATCCATCATCCTTACTGTTATCCAAGTGTCCACAATAATCCGTTACATATTATGAGGTGTTCTGTGGTGATTCTAAAATGCATTGTCATAATGATCATAAAACTTAACTCCCATGACCCAACAGATTATTGCTTGCCATCTCTTATCACATCCTAGCAAGCTATATCTGTGTTTAATTAGTAAACTGTTTTTCATTACTAAAGAAGATTTATTTTCTTCCATGAATTTCCTTAGCACTGACAGTGTATCCAAGAGATTGTATCTATTTTGAAACCCTAGTTGGAGGATTTGTGCAAGCAACTGTGTATGTGAGCGAGAATAATTATCCCTTGTTCTTGTTCCTGACGAAGTGTGTAATTTTCACGGTTTGAGCAGGCGGCAAAAGCTGTCCGTAATGTCAAGTTGAGGGATTCCGAGTGGTGCATTAGGGTAATAATACTGAGGTGTGTTATATGTTTGGGGTTTGTCCAGCTGTGCCACATATTGTGCATGACCAAAACTGGTGAGAGACAGTAGAGGGTAACATCTGCACTGTGACTTTGATATAAAAGCCTAAATATTTATGGAAACTTTTTTTTTTCCATGCATGTAGCCGGTGCTGTTGGACAGCAGCAGCATTCTGCCAGACCGAATCCTCCTGATGGATACATTCTTCCAGATCCTCATATACCATGGAGAGGTAAGTACAGGTTTTCTGCTGACCTTTACTAAGTAAAGGGCTCATTTTTCATTATTCCAATATGTGAGGTGCTTCGGATTGCTAGTCTGAGTGCTTGACTCACAAGAAGAGCTACTTTACACATGTATTTTAAAATTACTACATATTACAGTATTGCCTTTTTTCTGCAGACAGTGGCTCACTGGAGGAAAAATCGCTACCAGGAAATGCCAGAGTATGAAAACTTCCGGCACCTTCTACAAGCACCAGTAGATGATGCTCAGGAGATCCTGCACACACGCTTTCCCATGCCTCGTTACATCGACACTGAGCACGGGGGCAGCCAGGTAAACCTGCACAGGCAGAGAAAACCTTTTTCTAAATTTAGTTCTTTTTGCTACTAGGCAGGTGTAGGAACTGTATATACAGTTGTATAAGAATTAAAAGCTAACTTCTCAGATGCAGATAAAGCCCAAGTAAATATCGGTAACTGCTCTAAAGAACTGTCCCACTAGAAATTTATACACACGTTACAATTTTATAGAGCATCTTAATGGTTCCTTTTAATCAGTCGAGAGTGTAATGGCTCAATCACTTGTCTGCACAGTTCTGCTGTTCTGTACTTTGTTTAATGATCCCAGTGTTCAGATTGAAATCCTTCCACTACCTGCAGTTCAATGATTTCGTTTTATTTGTATTTTTTCCCATTAGGCCCGGTTCTTGTTGTCCAAAGTCAACCCCTCTCAGACCCATAACAACATGTATGCCTGGGGCCAGGTAAGTGCATTAGTGACCATCATCAGCATTTTCATGCACTAAATATTATTGCCTTTCAATGTACGATTAAACCTTCTGCATATTATTGTACAGATTTTATGGTACATGTATGAAACATTTTCTAAATAAGGTTTATGTTGTCCTTAGAGCAACACAATACACAGGTAAAACATCTGAATAGCAGTTAACATTCCAACATTTAAATTTAGTTTTCTCACTTTTTAATATAAAGCGCTTAGTATTAATCTGTGTGTAAAGCCCGTATAAAAGTTAAACGTATGCGTTAACAACCATGTATAATTGAAGGTTGTTCTGTGCATTCAAATTTTCTCATTACTGCATTGACTGTTTTTTTTATGCATAAATATTTGCCTTTCTGTCTGCAGGAGTCAGGTGCGCCCATCCTAACAGACGACGTGAGTTTGCAGGTGTTCATGGATCATCTGAAGAAGCTGGCAGTATCCAGTGCTGCCTAGGAGCTTCCTCTCGTACACATGCACCAATCCCCATTTCTAAATCAGCCATTAACATCTGTTGGAGATCTTCTAATCTGTTTTATGTTGTCAAATCAAACCCTGCACAAATGAAGTTCTCTTTTCCAAACGCACCTAATTTAACGAAAGACTGACTTAATTAACAGATCAGTTCTATCCACTGTGTTCGCAGTCTGATGTACATCAAACTATAAATTGAGGTGGATTACTAGTATTGGTGTAAAGAAGCCCTGCAATACTGTATCATGGTCTCTGTTGAGTTATAAATGATAAATGCCATTCCCCTGTAGTGGAATTATTATAGCAGATGAAATTCTTTAATAATAATCATATAATAATAATAATAATAATAATAATAAACTACCTAGAAACACAAAAGCAGCTTCACTGCAGCCTGTTCTACAAGAGTGTGTATCAGCAGAAGATCATCTTGAGTGTAATGTAATTGCTTTTTTTTTTCTATCATAGTCTCCATATAGTGCAGAAATGAAAAGTCTCAGCTGTAAACATACTGGCTTGTGGAGTATGAGAAGAGCCTTTGTGTGATGATCTGCTATTTATGCTTGTTATTCATAGTGTTATAGAATTATATACCTGATGTTTCTAATAAAACAGTCCTTATTTCACACCTGCTCTGTAGTCTTAATTAATAATGATAATATATAACAGCCATTTGGTTTTGCTCCTTTAGTCATCCTTTCTAATCCCCACATAAAGTATTAACACATTCTCCCTTTTTTCAGTTCCTGTGTTTACTTCTTATCCTGTAAATGATAAATGACATGTAAATTATAACCACATTGTGGTTATTTACTTTATTTTGCAATTTCAAGGAACTGCACCTTAATTAAGCATTAGATTTTAGCAGGAGAGTATCTGTATCCTTAAAAAGGCACCACAACCAAAAGTGCTAAATAAATCAGGATCAATGTGAGTTAACATTTTGGTTTAAGGAGAACCTATTTGAATGTTGCAACTTGCAACTGATGTGCAGAGTTCAGAAATTTGTGGCTTCACATTTATAATTAAAAAACGTGGTTGTGCTTCAGAAGGGCATTGGTGGCTCAGTGGTATGTTTCTCGCCTGCCCTGCGGAAGGCGCACATTCGATTTCCAGCCAATGCCAAACCCAGCCCCTGAATGCAGTGCTATTTCCAAGCCCGGATAAAATAGGAGGGTTGTATCAGGAAGGGCATCCAGCGTAAAATCTGTGCCAAGTTATTGTGCAGATTGAATGGTCTGCTGTAGCAACCCCTCAATGGGAGCAGCCGAAAGACTAACAGCTTAGTTTTTCATCAGAAATCTCTTAATGTCTGGTACATAGTAAAAAAGTAAAAAATGCATATAGAAATACTAATAGAAATTCAGAAAAAGAGGTCAGGTCTGTATATTTTTTATTACTCTTTTTAAATACAGTACAGACCAAAAGTTTGGACACACCTCATTCAAAGAGGTTGAATTCAGTGGCGGCGGGTGCAAAAAAATTTTTTGGGGGGGGAGCGCAAACAAAATGAAAATACCTTTTAATACTCGCCTGTAAATAGCCATTTATCAGGTGATTAAGCATCATTACTACTAGTATAAAATAAAGGCATGACTCACATTGCATCCAGTCAGCAGCTCTGCTTGCCATAAAAAGTGCTGGAAAAGACTAGTTGAGAATGCTCCAATCACATGAGCCCAAATATTTAAAAACAATATTGATTCGCTAAGAACAAAAGTGAGAGGGTTCCGGGCGCACAGTTCTTCGCCCCAAGGATGATTTGACAAAATCCAATCAGAGCTCAGCCTCAAGTCACATGCTTTTCAAAAATGTACGTGCCTACATAGACACTCGTTTGTCCGGCGCCCTGCGTACACGAACACCAATGAACGTAATATAGTTTAGATTTTTTTTTTAATTCTAAATAAATTATATTAAGAAATACTGCGGAATATTGTGACTAAATGACTGTATTTCATTATTAAAATAAATAATTATGTTAAATAATTACATGTTAAAGTAGCATTCTTCTCTGCCTAACTTTAAGGGGGGCGGCGCCTCTGCAGCCCGTATTGACCGGCCGCCACTGGTTGAATTTGTATTATGGCAAGAAAAAAACGAGTGGCCATCAATACTTTAAGAAATGTCAGTTAGTCCAAAAAATAGAGAAAACTTTGAAAGTGTCCCCAAGTGCAGTCACAAAAACCATCAAGTGCTACAAAGAAACTGGCTCACATGTGGACCGCCTCAGGAAAGGAAGACCAAGAGTCACCTCTGCTGCGGAGGATAAGTTCATCCGAGTCACCAGCCTCAGAAATCGCAGGTTAACAGCAGCTCAGATCAGAGAGCAGGTCAATGCCACACAGAGTTCTAGCAGCAGACACGTCTCTAGAACAACTGTTAAGAGGAGACTGTGTGAATCAGGCCTTCATGGTAGAATATCTGCTAGGAAACCACTGCTAAGGACAGGCAACAAGCAGAAGAGACTTGTTTGGGCTAAAGAACACAATAAAGAACACAATAAGGAAAACTCTTTGAATGAGAAGGTGTGTCCAAACTTTTGGTCTGTACTGTACTTCTAGCATTTGTGTGGGTTTCTTTTTAAATATGAGTGGCATTAAGTCACACAAGAAAATTCTCATGAATGAAGGTATAAAACCAATTGATTTACAGAAGACTTCAAACGCAGTACAGTGATGAGATGAACTGAATTATGGTGGCAATGTGTAGTATTATTCTTCCTCTAAAGATGTCAGTTGTCACAACATCATTGACGCTATCATGTGACCATCAGAAAAGAGGCATATATTTTTCATGTTAAAGTCTATATATATAGGCAGTGTGGATTCCATGTAAAAAATAAATGCAATATGCAAATTATATATTAAAGTCGACCTGGTATAGTTTGGTGCATGCTTTAAAGGCAAACAGTGTGTTTTATCTATTCAGTGTGTCTATGAGGGGAAGATGTAGGTGGAAGTGGGTGGCTGTTGCTAAACAGTCTGACAGACTGGAGTACAGGCTGTCCCTGAGTCTGGATGTTCTGGCTGTGATGTACCTTTATGATTTACCAGACTTCATAAGTGTGAACAGTGAGGGGCTCACTGTGAACACTTGAATCATCTGTGACAGGATCCATGTCCATATTTTCAGGGAGTGTGCTGATCACTCGCTGTAACTTTCTGTCCTCTGTGGCCCAGTTACCAAACCACAAGCAGTGCAGAAGATTAGGATGGTCTCCTATACAACTGTAGGATCACCAGTAACATTCTGAACAACATTCTTTTCCTTTCTCAGGAAATACAGCCGCTGCTGTTTGTGTTTACTTAGTGATTACTGATATGGACGCCCACCTTGTAGTTACCTCAGACCCTCTTTACTTTCCTCAAGTCTACAACCATCTCTTCTGTCTTAATGTTTAGTTTAAGATTGTTGTTCTCACACCATATCTGCCACTTGTTTTTTTTTATCAGGCTATGACTCTTGTATCATTAGTAAATTAAATTAATTAAATTGTTTGTCACTCGGATGTGAGGAGCATCAGGCAAAAGACACAAACCATTATATAGGAGGTACCCGTGTTCATGTTTAGCAACACTCAACCCCAGTCCTAGTGGACCACTAAACATTTCAGTGCTTTCTCAGCTCCTAACACTCCTGTTTTTAACTAATTAGCAGCCTTTTCTTAATTGAAGTGGTGGCAGGTCAGTGCTCTCCCATTAATAAGGTTGAGAGCCACTGGTGTAGCAGATGTACTTGGCAGAATGCCTGGGGCCTTACGTGAAAATCGTTTAGTATTTTTGGGAAAAGATGTTTGTACATTTAATCATGAAAATAACTGATGAATTTATCTATTTACTATTTATGTGGTGGTGCTGCTAAACTATCTCTATTCAGCAGTCTGCCGGTCAGTCTTGATCAGTCGCGCGAAAATAATCAGACAAACATTCTATCAGGGCAATATTCAAAAAATATATATAATTGACTGTTAACCATAAACAGTGTGACGTGTCGTGGTGTGCGTCTCTCTCCTCCGTTTTGAAAATCGCGGAACTGAGAGTCCCCTTCGCAAATCAAGCAGTGAGTGATTGACCGCGCTCTGAGCCAATGGCGTTTGGCATTGTCAGGTTGACAGTACATTTGCCAAATGATGTTGGGGGAGGGGGCGGGGTGTAAGGGGGGACCAATCATATTTCATGCGGGGCCGGTGCCACCCAATGCCCCACCCTCTGGAATCGCCCCTGACTGAGCGTGCAGCCTTGTGCCATCTGCCTAACAACCTGTTTCAATAATAATTTTTAAAAAATCTCAAAGATTTTTTTTCTGTTCAAAGTTGAAGCCATTCTTTTTAACAATGTTGTAAGGTTAAAAGCGACGAATGTATCAAAGACCAACCTATAATACTTGAAGTACTCTTTGATACCTGTCCTTTATCCCTTAATCCAGTGATAGTGAATAGTTTGATTTAAACAAGTGTATTTTAATGTGCATGTAAATGATGAATTTATGAATGGTTATTTGATATCTCCAATTGTTTAGATACACACATTGCACACACTAGATATATGAAAAAGAGTTTCATTCTTTTTCCGTTTTAAAATATCTTATATACTGTATATATTCATTATCTTGCTAATAATTGAGTAAAATATTAGGCCAGTCTTGTATGGAACTGCATCTTTTTGCTGCAGTTTCGTTGTACAGACACATTCTGTTTAAAATTGTAAGGTATTTTTTAATCTTCTTGTAAGCTAAAGGATGCTATTCCATACAAGACTGATGGTGAACAGGAAAATACATTATATAGCTTTTAAAGATTTGATTTTCAGTCTTTGCTCTAGTTATTAGTGTCACCAGTGAACTAAAGGCGGTTCTTAATCAGAAGAAGAGAGCATTCATGAAGTGAGCGCTGAGAGAGCTGAAGATTACAATTAATGAGGCTATGGAAAAATATGAAAGAAAACAAATCCTGGAGAGCAAAATAAAGCAGAATAAAAAAAGAGGTTTGAATATATGCATTGTGGGTAAAAAATAACTAGGCATTAAAAATTGCCTATAAAGTCCGTATTTCTAATACAAATATATTGAAAAATGTACTTTTTTTTACACAGAATCTTGAAATTTCAACATAGGCACAGTCTTCTGAAAATGGAGTGAGATCTGGACTACTTGGAGGTCATTCATGAGGTCCGCTTGTCGCAGCCAACGTCCTGGTCTCACTGCTCCAGTGATGCTACAACTTGTATAGGAATTAAATTAAATATTGCCAAGTTAATTTTCACCCACTCTGTAGAAGCAGTATTACTGGTTTTGAACATGTCACTATCACAGTTGTGGAGGAGGTTTGGAGAGAGTGAATGATTTAGGTGTTCTTTAATAGGTTTAAATGAGTTTCCTTTGTGCTCATTTTCACCTTCACCCCCTCTCTCCACTCATACATCTGAACTCCTGCCATTGTCACTATCTTCACATGTTAGAGATTACATCACACACCCATCCACAGTTTCCCCTCATCACCACTTGAGCCCCTTGGGTCTCTTTATCATCACACATCATGAAGTCACTGGAAGTGCTGGTTCTGGCTTACCATCATTCTTCCTCCAACAGCACTGGACCTTTTTCAGCTTGCTTATCATAACCATATAGGGGTATACAATGTGGTATTTTACCTGTACACAGAGTTGTCTCACACCTGGACAAACATGGCAGTATGGGGAGGATTATGTTCTTTGATTTCTCAAGTGATTTTAACACCATACACCAGAGACTGCTGGGGAGTAATCTCCATGGTATGCAAATTGAGCCATCTATCTCATGCTGGAGCATGAACTATTTAACTGGTAGACTCAAATTTGTGCAGCTTAAGGATTGTGTATCAGCCATGGCAATGAGCAACACAGGGATTGTATTAGTTCCTTTTCCTTTTCACTCTATGAACGTTTGACTGTATGTGCAACAGTGAATTGGGCCTTCTGCAAACATTTTCTGAAACGCAGCTGTGGTTGGGTACATAAGGAATGGACGGGAGAAGAAATAAAGATACCCAGTGAGGTCTTTGTTAAGCAATGTAAATTGAACCGTCAGCAACTGAACATCACCAAAACAAAGGAGATGGCTATTGACTCCAGAAAGATTGAAGCCCCTCAGTGTACTATTGCTATTGAGGGTGAGTATGTGGAGACAAACAACTAAAATTTGTATTTGGGGGTGCATGACAAACTGGACTGGATTACAAATGAGGAGGCTATATACAGGCAGGTACAGAGTTACCGCTCCTTCCCCTAAAGACTTGTCTTTTGGTGTTGACAGGTGTTGGGGCAGTAGTGTGAATATCAGTGATACCAGCAGGCTTTATAAGCTGCTCAGGAAAGCAGACGTGGATGTGGAAAGCAGTCTTGACTCACTAGAGACTATAGTCAAACAAAGGACACTTAAAAAATATAGACCATATAAAAAGTCTCTTGCCCAGTCTGTTTTTGTAACAAAACAATAGAGCATATTCAGTAAAAGACTGAGACAGGATCACTGCTCGAACAAGTATTATGGGAGGTTGCGGTGATGTTTATTTTTTCTGCTGCTGGACCATCTTACACACAGTGTGCACAATATACTTCACAAAATATCACCTCAAGATACACTACCAATTTACACAGTTATGCATACTTGTTAATTTCAGAACATGGATATACTGTACATATAGTACTTCTGCATATTTGGTTTATTTATTGTTTACTTTTGCACATTTTTCTTTTAGCTGTTTTATTCAATGCTGCTGCAGAATTGCAATTTCCTTCAATATTAATAATAGATCTACATTATCTTATCTAAGAGAATACTCAACAGCTGTATTATTATTATTATTATTATTATTATTATTATTATTATTATTATTATTATTATTATTATTATTATTATTATTAAGTGAAACAGTGCTGAGTAAAAAATCTGTACATTTATTTTACTTTATTTGTCATCATTATTTTTTGCCTCTTCTTTTTAATCTTTCTTGGTTATGAATGAACGAGACCTAGATTTTATGGTATTTTAAAGTGACAATGTGATTATCTTTAAGGCCCAAGGTTTAAAAATGGTATACATGACTATGAAATCAATAGGATTATAAAGGAACGCCATTCATAAGGGGCGATAATAAAAAGCTTATTATTTTTTCTTATAGCAAAAAATGTAGATGTCTCAAAGTGCATATTTTATTTAATGTCCACTTGATTTAAACATTTCATTTAATAGTTCCAGACCTAAAAATGTATCCTGGTTGCATGTACAGTCACTGATGCACCATCTGTTGCACTTGGAAATCAGAATCCAGAATGAGTGATTGGTGCAAACAGTTTGTTTTTGCATTATATCATATTGTAAAGGTTTTTCATTTGACTCACCCCTGTTCACACAGACTGACAAACTGCAAAGATCATTTTCAAACATGGCCACATGGGAGCAGTAACTTTCAAGTAGAATTGTGTAGAAAGTGATATATGATATAAAATATGACAAAGTGATGGAAATGTTCCTTTAAAAAACTTTCATTTGTTACATTTCAAAGTTATTAAAAGTCACAAGAGAGAGGTTGTGCCCTAGAGTAAGGACGGGTTATTCCAACTAAGCACTTTTACGCTCTGATCCAATAAGTATTTTTTAAATAAATTCCCGCTAGGTACCAAAGCGAGAACACTAGGAACATTGCACCATAAGTCTAATAATGTGTTGTCCATCACTGAGCCTGGAAAGATGAGAAAAAAAAATCTCAGAGAAGCCTTGACAGCTTGTGTCTACCCAGGCTACCCAAAATTTAACAGGAACGTCAGATCAACAGGCAAGGAGAAGGAACAGAGCAGATGGAGCAACATCGTTACACACACACAAAAAAAAAGCAGGAGGACTTTTTCTTGTCCTCGGCACCCTTAGTATGAAATCAGTCTTTTATAAAATGGTGTCAGAAATTTGGAAAACATGGAAGTGTCAGATTCAAACCGAATCATCAAATCAAGACATCAATTATGTGTTTCAAAATCTCTGATTTAGCTAGTTTAATGGCAGCTAAAATCTTCAACTTTCAAACTCATTTTACCACACAAGTCTGAGAGAACTTTGGCGTTTGTCTACAAATACAAGATCTTAGTTTGAAGTAAAATTATCTGTTCATCAGAACCACTGAATCAATAATCTAATTAGTTTATGTGAATTTTTGACACATAGGATTTTTTAAATCCTGTGTTGTTAAAAATAAAGCAATAGTTCTTTTTTCAATTAAAGATTCCTACTGTCAAATCAGTTTAAAGAAATAATTGAAAGCCTAATGTTGCCATGGCATTTATGTTCATGATGAGTCTGTCTAAACGTATGAAAACAACTGTAGGTGCTATGAAGAGCTGATTATTTTTCTTATGTCTATTTTTATTTCTCCTCTTCTTTCTTGGCATAGGCAGAACATCAGGAATGAATAAATCAGTGAGACCAACAGTATGTTGCTGTGGCGACAGCAACATCAGGTAAAGATTTGAGTGCTGATGGAGACAATACACACATACACGCACACACACATGCACTATGTTGCTATGAGCACTCAGTTTAGCTTCATAGATAAAATGAACAGCAACCAGAAAAAGCATGACTCTGAAAATCAAACCTAATGACTAGGATGAGGGTTATGTTCTAAAGAGGTAGGATTTATCACACAATTCAAACCTGCAGGAACAGTGCAGGAAGCTGACACAACATTGCGATCTCAAATACTACAATCGCATGACTGCATTTAATGAAAATACATGCACATTCCTGAATATTCTTGATTTCATCGTTGTTGAATGTAAATGTTTCACTATACTCACAAAAGCAGGGTAGAAATGGCACATAGGGATCTTATCTGTGCCAGCTTAATGGAATGTATAAAACCAAAAGAGCTCGTTGAAGACATATAACCCCCTTGCTGTTAATTATTAAAGAGGTTAATGCCATAAAACATTTTCTCCTTGAATCTGATGAAATCTTTAAATATATCTGTTAGGGCTGAAATTATGTTCAAAGTACAAGCTCCAATTTTATCTCCTTGTCCATTTTACCAGCACTAGTCACTTAGGTCATTTTGTAGTTATACAATTACAAGTACAATTACAGTCCATCTGTTGCCATGCAACTGGGAGCGATCATCCACCCAAAAATCTGTATCTGTAATTCCAGGTTGAGTCATTTCCACTTACGAACTGGTGGCACGTATACTTCAGTAAGTTCACAGTTAAAATGTATCTACAGTATATGTTAGGTCTATGCACTCCATACTCCATCCTACAGTTAGGTGAACTAAGTATTAATCCCAGTATTAACCCAAATGTTTTCAAAGAACATTTTTAAATGGCAGGTCTACTAGAGAGACCCTCATAGCTTTGGTAAACTGCAGATTATTTTCCTTAAGGGATGGGCCAAAATTGAACCAGAGTGCTGCAGAAAGTCATTTTGAAGTGGAAGCTATAAAAGAAGCTCTGCAATTAGTAATTTGTGGTATCTGAATACTTATCACATATCTTCCATGCTTATGAACACACACTTTTTGGTTCATATGTATAAGTATTTAGGAGAATAATTATAGTTTACTGTATGTGTATATATTTGATGTGGATATATGCACCATCCATCCATCCATCCATCCATCCATCATCTAGGAACCTCTGTAGTGCAACTAGGGACCGTGGAGGCCTGTGGTGAGCATTGTATTTATTTATTATTTTGAACGACCATGGTAGGACCTTTGCAATTTGGGAACACCAGTGCAACAGTGCTAACCACTAAGCCACCATGCCATCATATGCACTATAATGAGATTAAATAACCAAATCAAGTGTTTGCATACTTGTTTCCCTTCACTTGATATCGAAGATTTAACTGATAGGAGATTACATAAGTGTAAACTATGAATGTTGAAATATCATTAATAAATCATCAACAAATACCTATACATGAGCTTAATCAAAGTGACTTTGTTTTAGTATTGCCTGACCACTGCAGACAGAGAACATTCCACACGACCTGTAGTTTTGGAGATGCTCTGATCCAGTCATCTAATTTGGCCCTTGACCATTTAATCTGGCACACTGCTTTATTGTATCAAAGCAGTTGGGGGTGAAAAACCTTGCTCAAGGTTCCTGGCGGCATCGGGGTTCAAACTGGGGGCATCCTGATCAGCTATCCAACATCTTGACCACCGAGCGACTCTTGCCCTAACCTCCATCAATATGCAGAGGGTTAATGGATAGAAGCCAACATCAGCTTGAAAAGATCAATTTCCATGTTGTGTAAAGGACAAAACCATTTGCGTCTGAATCAAAGAGTATCAATATCAGAGCCATGACAGACAGAGTTTTTTTCAACCCCAGTGCTGTAGATCCCAACAGAGCTAAATATTCAGAAGCAGGTCTTTATCCTCTCTGCTGGACCAGAACAATGTGCGTAATGTGAAAGCACCACAAACTCAATATTTATTTTTCAATATATAATATAATATAATATAATATAATATAATATAATATAATATAATATAATATAATATAATATAATATAATAATGTTGAGATGTACCAATATTGGCTGTACAACAAAACAGATCTGGTTAAACAATGTAATCAGACCATGGAAGATATTGCTGTTCATGACAGCATTAAATTAGTACATGGGAAGGTGCAGTCTGCAAAACAAGCAGATCTACACAAACAAACTCTTGTCTCCATATGCTGCTCATTAGCATACGCTACAGAAGATGATATTTCAGTCTCCATGGCAATGCATGCAAAGAACTGAGATCTGTTCTTTGCTAACTTATATTGTCAACTTTTATTGACAAATATGAAACATTATCTTGATCAGCGATTTTCAGGTAAGCTACAGCTTATGCTGTATACACTATATTGCCCAAAGTGTAGCCAATTCTTAATCCATAGTGTTTAATATGATGTTGGCCCACCCTTTGCAGCTTCAACTTTTCAGGGATGTCGAACAGGAAGAGGCCATCCCCAAACTGTTCCCACAAAGTTGGGATCATTGGAATATCCAAAATGTCTGCTGAAGTATTAAGAGTTCCTTTCACTGGAACTCAGGGGCTGAGCCCAACTCCTAAAAAACACCCCCGCATCAGTGTGCACAAAGCAGGGTCCATAAGGACATGGATGAGAGGATTTGGTGTGGAAGAACTTGACTGGCCTGCATGGAGTCCTGACCACAACCCAATAGACCACCTTTGGGATGAATTAGTGCGGAGATTATGGGCCAGGCCTTCCCGTCCAACATCAGTGCCTGACTTCACAAATGTGCTTCTCATAAATGAAAATGGTCAAAAATATTTTTGGCAATATAGTGTAGTTTTAATATTGCTATTGAGATAACTAGTTCTTATGTCTAGAAAGTGGACAGGGCAGAGGATTCTGTAAAAAGCAAAAGAGGAGGTGACCATTGTGCCTCCACATTTACTATCAATGTTGAACAGACATGGATCTTATAGATAAAAATTGCTATCTGGACTCCCCAGTTTTTGCTAATGTCTAGTCTAGACTGCGCTTTCTTTGAGCAAATTCACAGTAATAACAGTAATAATAGTAATTGTGGTGCTAGATAAGCTACCTGAGGTCATTAAGAAACAGTGCATTTATAGTTGTTATTGTGGCAGGGGACGTCAACCAGACAGACCTTAAATCCTTAAATGAGTTATGACAAAAATTAAAACCTTGCAATAAGAGAGAGAAGTGCATGCATGAGTGTGTGTGTGAGAGAGAGAGAACGCAACTGTCTCTACCTTGTTGACACAAATATCTGAGAAGTATTTAAAAATTTATCATCTGCACACCTTGTACTACTAGACCATTGTTAACCATCATTATAACCCCAGTATACAAACCACTGATCTGAACGACAAGGCCAGCTGTCAAAACAGTGCAAGTGTTGATTAAAGATGCACCTCAATGCTACACTGCACTGATTGGGGTCAAGGATGCAAAGCAGCACATTGAAGAACACTTTAAGAACAAAAATCCGTAGAGTGGATTTAAGGCACTGACAAAAAACAAGACATACACTTTTCAGCTTGGTAATAACACAACCTTACCTGACACTCTAAACCAGTTCTATGCCTAGTTTGACACTCAACATGGACCATCATGTGGCAGAGACATTTTTATACAGTACCACCAGGTGAGATTCACCCTGCAGAGTGCCTTAGTAAATGTTAAAAGCAGGTGCCAATCAGCAAGCGAAGTAACCTGCTTCAGAAATAACCACTCACTACAACAATCAGCTGTTCCAACATTTCAGATTCAGGTTTCGAATTCGAGCCACGAGTAAAGTGCTCTACCTCATTAAATGCATTATCCCTCTAGATAATGCCTCCAGCACCACTATGCCTGGTGGTCAAACTAAACGTCTCATTCACATGCCAGATGACTCTGACACACATAACCAGCTATGTGAGGATGTTATTTGTGGACTTCAGCTAACACCATAAGCCCTTATAACACTTTCAGCAAACTGGTCAGTCTAGGTCTGGGTACATCACCCTGCTTGTGGATCATCTCACCCAGTGACCATAGTGAGCCATGATTGGAAATCACACCTCCTCCACTCTTGTCCTGAACACTCTTTTCACCTCTATCCATCCCTCCAATACTATAATTAAATTATCTGATAACACCACTATAGATGTCTACATACATATATGCTACACACATGCAACATAAATTAATAGAAACTAATTAACAGAAACTAACTAACAGAAACCTAATTAGCTGACTATCTAAGACAAGCCAAACTGACACCATTAATTAACAAAACCTAGCTGGTGTTTAGCGACCACGTAAGATTCTTCTCCAGGTGGACACCAAGGAATTTGGTGCTGTTGACGATCTCCACAGTGGAGCCGTTGATGTTCAGCGGAGAGTGGTCGCTCCGTGTCCTCCTGAAGTCAACAACCATCTCTTTTGTTTTATCAACATTCAGAGAAAGGTTGTTGTGTTTACACCAGTCCATTAGCCTCTGTACTTCCTCTCTGTACACTGATTCATCATTCTTGCTGATAAGATCCACCACGGTCGTGTCATCAGCAAACTTGATGAATGTGGTGGTGTACAGAGGCCAAATACCGGAAAACATTTTTCCAATATTTATGAACCTGGTGTTGGTCATGGAGTGATGCACAATGCAGTATCCACAATAAATAATGATGTCTTACAGTCACCTGTCATTTCTTGTTCACAAGGCAAAAAACATGTACATCATATGGAACTGTCTGTGTGTTTCTGCTGTTAGAATGAATCACCAAATTAGCTCAGTTCATCAGCTGAATTCCGAGTTTTTTTTTTCTTTCAGAAAAGGGTAGACAGCAATAAGTTCCCATTTATTCTGAGGGCGTTTAGACAACTGTCTCAGAGCAGTGCGACACCATGGATGGGATCTCTCTGGGGGCTCCGAATTTGGTACAAAAATTGTATAGAATATACAGTTACAAGAATTGTGAAACTCCAGCAAATACTGAAACAATGCCTGTCCTCTTCTTCAAATCTACCTCCCAACCTGTGCAAAATGGGACTCATTGGGCAAATTCTATTTTAGTGTTTCCTCTAGTTCAAGCACGCCCCAAAGAGTGCCCATCAAACTGGTGAGAATGACTCCTCTGGAGCCAGAACCATTTTTGCTAAGATCACATTAGCAATCCTACCAGTTGTTGTTCTAACACCTTTTGCCTCTACCTCTTAAGTATAAAAGAAAAAGAAAAAAAAAGCAAACCTCTTGTTGAGGTTGTGGGCTTTGAACAGATTTATGCATGGATAGTGACCCTTCAGGCTCAGGCCCTTTTAAAACTGGTCTTTAGAAGAAACAAAATAAAATAGTTTTTCATTATTTCCCTTTGGAAGTCTGTGTGGGCACACAATGTAGCCACAGGATAATAAGAACATAGCAGCATAGCTGCATTAATAATTTTGATCATACAGCAAAACAATTAACAGCTTATTCTGGCCAAACATAAAAACAAATCTTCTGGCAGTATTTAGTTCACTATACTGTTATATGACATTTTGAGTCTGTTACTCATATACATAAATAAACAGTTTTGCACTGTTTTTGAATTATTGCTGATTAATATTTTAGTAAGCCATTATATATACCATTTGTGTGGGTTTTTTTTTTTTTTAACAAATTTGTTGCGTTTTATACTAATTGACTAATGTTACTGTTATAGGACTAGTATTGCCTCTGCAAATAGTTTATTCTTTTAATGTTAAGTTGCAGCTTGAAAAATGTTGGTATGTGCCTAGAAAAGCAAAATACTGTGCTAAGGCTTTGAAAATGGAAGGTCAGATTTGGTATTGTATCAGTAAAGAAAATGTCTGTTTTGATAGAATATAAAATATAGTAAATTACAAATATAGTAATTATCTGTTGTGCAGGAGTGTTTTTGGTGGCTAAATGTTGCTATCTAGCAACGTTTATATGTTACATAATAGTACCATTAAAAATTGAAATGCTCCAGTAATGCTTAAATACATTAAATACAAAAACAAGAATTCTCTAGATTTTGATCTTCTTGTGTCGAGCCTTGTTGCTGGTCAATACCATCATTAATTATGTGTTCGATTGTGAGTGTGTGTTAATCATGAATTGACATACAGTATGTTCCTGACCCTGTTTCAGTCTCTTTCTTTGATTGCTTAGACTGGGCGAAAGAGTAAATCTTTTGGACAAACAACAGTGCTCCAGGAGGGGGAATTAATTGGGGGAAGGAGACGCTCTGACTTTATACCAGCAACCAAAAAGATAAAACATCATCATCATCAAAACACACACACACACACACACACACACACACACACACACACACACACACACACACACACACACACACACACACACACACACACACACACACACACACACACACACACACATGTGTGGGCATGAAATTGTGCTGGGACTGCATGCCACAACGGATCCTGCAAATCAGGCACAGAGCTGTCTCTAGGCAAAAAAAAAACAAAAAAACAGCAACAACAACAACAACAAAAAAAAAAAACCCTGAGATAATAAAGAATTGCTTTTCCTCCCATAAGCATTCAAAGGAATGGAAAATAATATCCAGATAAAAGGTCAGAATCAGCTAAGAATGCAATGTTTAATTTAATCAGTGTGTCGCATAGGTTAACATTTAAGTATATTACTTTTTGTTCATAAATACATAATACTTAACTATGCAAAGCTTACTTTAGACAAAATTGGAATTGTGTCCATTCTTTTCCACTTAGATGTAAATAATTTGTATTTATTATTATTATAGTATTGAAATACCAGTCAAAATGTCTTATAAATGATTGCAATATTAGTTAAAATGTTTCAGTTAGCCAAACCTATTAAATGTATAAAATGTTTAAATCAGAAAATAAGGTTCCTAGTTTCATACAGTTAGTTCCTTAAGTCCTATATCTGTGTATATGTTGTGGAGGTGACACTTTTACTGTACCACAAGCCTTTGATGCCTGCTCTCTACATGCTATCCTCACATTATGAGTTAATGATGTATAAAATGCTACTCCTTTTGTCCCTGACCCTGTGGCATTCTTCTCCTAGTCCTGGGTCCTCATAATTACCAGAACTGCTTCCTAAACTGCTTCAACACGGGATCATTATTAAAGCCAGTCTCTAGATAGTCTTTCTTGTAGATAAAGAATCAAACCAAAATGTTGCCCTTTTTCTTTTTTAACAACCTTGGCCTTTATAAACAATGAAATGAGATGAGAAAATGAACATATTACATTTTTTCCTCATACTCATCCAAAAGAATGTTGTGCAATATATTTGCCAGTTTTAGCTACCAAGATTTATTAAACGATTTTTATCTTCATTTTACTTTAAATTAAGTCGAAAGAAATGTTTTAAATGCACAGCACTGAAGTTAGGTTTATCTGCATTTACATACACTGCCTGGCCGTACTCTAGTTAGGGCCTAAGCACTATGACATCAGCCCTACTGTATGTCGTCATAGTGTGTAGAGGGTCCTATTGTTTTCCTAAGGATTATTAAGGCCCAAGTACAATGACATCAGCTGTACTCTTGACGACTCTTCTTTAGCACATCACAATAACTTTCAATAAGGTTAAGAGTCAGGGCTCTGTGTTGGTCAACTCATGTGTGAAAATGATTTCTCATGTTCCCAGAACAACTCTTTCACTCTTCAATATTGGCATTGTCATGCTGGAAAATGCACATACTATCAGGGAAA
Organism: Clarias macrocephalus; assembly: GCA_011419295.1. Classification (NCBI taxonomy): domain Eukaryota; kingdom Metazoa; phylum Chordata; class Actinopteri; order Siluriformes; family Clariidae; genus Clarias; species Clarias macrocephalus. Next base: position 32,142 of record JAAGKR010005414.1, on the reverse strand, counting down.
AAAACCTTATGATGGAATAACCTGGTCATTCAATACATTCAGGTCATCAGCTGAATTCATTTTATTACCAGATACCAGTGCTGAGCCTAGACCTGACCAACTAAAGCAACCACAGATTATAACACTGCCTCCAGAGGCTTGTACAATGGACACAAAAGTGCACTTCCCTTCTTACCCTGATGTACTCATCGCTCTGGAATAGGGTCAATCGAAGCGAATTAGACTACCTGATCTTTTTCATACCATCAAAGACTAATCTTTATGCTCCCTAGCAAATGAAAAACATTTTTTTCTAGTTAGTCTCACTAATAAATGATTTTCATACGACCATACAGCTATTTACTCCCAATCCTGTGATATCTTGTCGCACTGTTTCAATATTAAACATAGCTGTGGTATATGCTGTTGATTGTTGTATGATGCAACCTTACGAAACATTTATATTACCTCTGATCATGGTTATTTATATGTACAATATTTTTTTTTCTGATTACGTTAAAGTTCAGTTCAGCACTATCCTTCCAGGTATTAATAATGTGTTGGACAGTTCTTAACCCAAAACCTTAATGTCAGCAGTCTCCAGCAGTCTCCTTACTCATTACTTTGTTTAATGCAGATTAATAAAGACCCTTCTGAACCACAGGAACAGTGTTACCATGACCAGGGGATACATCTTCCAAGACAGTTAAGTAGTTAATACAGTTAATAAATGAGAACTCAACTCGATGCATCACTTAGGGTTAGTAGAATTGCTGCCAGCTAAAATAAATCATCCACTGCAGTAATTATTAAAGTAAGACTTACTCACTCACTCACTCACTCACTCACTCACTCACTCACTCACTCACTTACTCATCGTCTATACCACTTTATCCTGTAATCAGGGTCGAGGGGACCTGAAGCCTATCCCAGGAGTCTTAGGGCATGAGGCAGTGTACACCCTGGACAAAGTAGTAAGGTAATAGGGAATTGAATTTTAGAACAGTATTGACAAGTGCATTTGCAAAACCCATCAAGCACCATAATGAAACTGGCTCTTATGAAAACCTTCCCAGGAAATCAAGAGCAAAACTTACCTGTGCTGCAGAAGAGAAGAGCTGTTATGCAGTCTATTACAAAGCATAAATAGCAGACGCATTTCAATATTGACTGTTCACAGTAGATTACTGAATATTTTGGATGCCATCAGCATCATTTTACAGTCTAGGGGAAAAAAAATAGGAAAGACCATTGCAGTAGAATGTGTGTCCAAACTTTTTCTTGGTACTCTATATGTACACTAAGAAACAGGTAAAGATTAATTGACAGGGTCAGTGGTTAGTCAGACAGTGAGATGGCATATTGGAAAAAAGGCAAAAGTTGAAAAAAATGCTAAAAAACTGGTGTATTCATTAATTAATCCATTAATTTATTAATTTATTCATCAACAGTAACTACTTTGTCCTGCTCTGGGTCAGGGGATCTGGAGCTTATCCCAGGAAGACTGGTGTGTAATGCAGGAACATTTGTCCCAGATTGGCTGCCATCACCAATGGGAATTATCCTTGATGGGATCCATTGCATGGTACAGTGTTTACAGCACATTTCCTCTCAAGCACCATGGCCAAATTTCCCATGCATAAGGACGTTTGCATTTAGACAGAGGGTAGCAAAAGATATGTAGGTAGAAGAATGGGAAATGGATTTTTGGTGTAAGGGCTGTAATTTTAATAAAAAAAAAAAATTAAGCTTTAGGAACAAGCAAATATAATGGGATTAACAAGCAACAGCAGTGAAGGATGACTATTTCTGATCTGTGTGTGAATGTGACTGCAACAAAAGTGTTTTATGTTTGTTAATCACACAGGATATCATCTCGTTCCTGTTTTCAAGTTGGAAAACAGCACAAAGAGAACAGATTGGATCAAATGAAAAAAAATGTTCATAAACAAAGATCCTGAATAGTCATACCGAGCATTTGTTCTATGGATTCATGTCTACAAGGCAGGAGCACAGGGAAATGGAGAAAACCTCAAAAGCATGTCGTTGGATCAGATTTTCCTTGAGGCACTAATTATCACAATCATAATAATCAATTTGCTCGTGGCTGAGTCACTGGTATGGTTGCTACTTGTGATGAGATTTTTCTTTCCTTTAGGCAGACAGCCAAACTGTAATATGAGTCATCTCTCCTGTAGCAATGGCTAACTATAATTACACTGGCGCATTCAGAAAATGTAAACACATCTCAATTTCAAACCATATAGTAATTTTTCAAGACATTTTTTTTCTATAAAACAGGATTACATAAATCTGACTCAAAGACAAAGTTAGCAGAAAGAAACCTCCTGAGATTGCAGGAGAACCTTAGAGAAGGGCAAGAGTGAAATATTGTGAATATGATGAATTTAGGGTTGACTTGTTTCTTCCAAGAGCAAGACGCCCATGTATTTGACAGAAACATGGTGCTAAATATATAGAGGGTTTTAGGTATAATAATACTGTGAGGATTTTAATAAACTCAACCTGAAAAACATAAAGTTTGAAAATGTGAGTTAAAAGTATGTGTGTGTAAGTAGGTTACAAAATGAGTATCAAGATCAGACACTTGTGTAATATTAGGCAGGTACATATGGCATGGGGGGAAAACAGGATGAGCATTATATATCAGAATTTTGCTATGGCATCACATCAGGCAACACTTGGTTGCTTACAGCTGAACAGGGAGAAATAACAAATCCTTTGGTGTGATTCAGTATTTAAAAATAGATTCAGTGATCAGAATGTATTCAGGCGGCATTCTAGAAGGACTACCTACAACAATATATATAACATGAAAGAGGCAGAAGGTTGCATAGATTCAGTGCCCCGTCAGACATCAGCCGCCCCACACAGTGCATTACAGAGCAGGTCAACTGCAATGTCACCCCAGTTTACCACAATTCTGTCTGTCTATTTATTTTTAACAAAATTCCTGGTTAAACAAGTAGGCTTTCTCAAGGTTTTATATAAGCATAATGTCAAACTCAACTGCCATCTAATAGAAAAATAGTGTAGGTATAGGAAAATACTGTTAATATGGACAACATTGTGGTTCTCTTAGGGCCTAGAGTCAAGCTGATTTACTCTGGACTGGATCCTAATTAAGCATCTATTGAACAGACCAGCAAGTATTTGACAACATCGGTGTCAAAGGCATTAAGTTTTTCTCAAATATTGCAGATGCATGTAGTAGTGTGTCATGTATTTAGTTTAGCTATTTAAATATTTAGCTGTTTTTTGATGGAAAAACCATATCCTAAGACTGTTGTCTACCTGAGATTCTAATAAGATAATAAACATGGCAACACCACGGTTAAGGGAAAAAAATAGACTTTAATAGGATGAGAAAAGCAACTGAGAGTTATCATATAATTCCTACTAGCAAACTTTGTATTCTGTAAACACAATCTGCCCTAAATAGTAAATAATTATCCAACATCTAGTCTCACCTAGAGTAGAGTATCCAGTAACTATCTAGAGTATCCACTAGTTGCATATGAAAGTTATAAAACAGTGTGAAAGTTTTATAGTTGCCCCAGAACTGAGCCTTGAGGAACATCTTACCTTTGTATAAACAAAGAAATCACCATGAACTGACAGTGGTAAGTTTGATAAGAACTGACCTAGAAAAGCACCATTCTCAATGTACACAAGAGTAAATTATTATAAATGTAGTGGATTCCATGACATCCCGACAGTCTTAATAAAATTAGTCTAAAATATTTTTTTTTATTAAAAAAAAATTAATTATGCATATAGTATATGCATAACTATATAACATACAATTAAAATGTATATCAACATGTGCATGATTTCTGGTACAAATTGTGCAAAATCTTATAAAATATGTACTACCTTCATGCATTTCCTCTGCTTTTCTTTGAAAGATTGTGGGTAAAGCTCTTTGACAGCTTTTTATTGCATATTCACATAACAACACAACAAGTAGTCATTTGTCTATTTATTTGCAACCTCAAACAAATGAGGTTGTCTGAGTGCTCCAAGGAGGGAGAAATGAAGCTCTGTTAGGAGTTCTCGGGTTTATAAATACAGAAAATACTCTAACTAAAGTATTTATAATCGGACTAAAGTATTTCAAACACCTCCTTGTGTATTCTTCAGCATGGCGAATCATGTAGCAACTACTGTGTGAATTGGTGAACTGCATTTTATGTCCTTTATGCACAATCTGAGAATCCTGGCTCTCAAGGAAATGAAATAAGAAGCAGGCTGTTTGGTTTCACAGATGGGGATGTTCACAGATTTCTGTAATGTCATTCTGTTTAATATCCTCAGTCGTCTAGCAGACAGAAACATCAGTTACCTGTATGGGTAGGATAACGAGTGCCGCCTGGTGAATTCAAATTCAACTTTAATTACTGACATATTTAAGCAAACTTACAGTATGTGTTAATTGGTAGTTGGTTTACTAATATTTGTACTGGATATTAAATGTGTATTAAATGTTAATTGAGTGAGACATGACATTTAAGAACATGCTGTGCTTAATTAATCTTGAATGATAGTGAATCTTTTTGCCTGTTGTTCCTGTTGGCTGAAATTAGTGTTTGACTGCCTCAAGGCATAATTCTAACAATTACTGTCAGGTCAAGTACAAAGGAAAAATGTTAACCTTTATCTTAAGAGCACTCAACATCTTTTATTAATTAATTGTGAAAAAATGCGTTATAAACCCTATATGGTCAAATGTTTGAGGACACCTGTCCATAAAGGTCTTTTCGCAAAATATTTGGAATGTGACTGTGATTATGATGAATTCTCAAAACAGCCACAAGGGATTAGTATGGTCAGGCACTGATTTTGGGTGAGGAGGCTGATGATACACAATCAGCATTTCAGTTCATCTCCATGGTGTTCCGTGTGTTTGAAGTAAGGGTTCTGTGCAGCTCACTGAAATTCTACCACTCCAACCTCGGCAAACCATGACTTCAAGGATTTTGCTTTATGCACAGGGGTAATTTCATGCTGGAACAGGTTTGGGCCAGGTTTCTAAGTAAGTTTCAATAAAGGAAAATTGTAATGCTACAGTATACAAATAAGTTCCAGACAATGGTATGCTTCCAACATTGTGGCAATAGTTTGAAGAACAACAACATATGGGTGTGATGAACATGTCAATGTCAAGAACACTATATAACTGGTACAATGAGATAATGTACTTGTGCAAATTATATCAGCACAATTCTGATCACATCATTACATTTATTTTGTATAAGTAAACAAATGCTCAACAACTTGGCACAGGTTTTACACTGGATTCCCTTCCCGACGCAACCCTCCCACCCTCCCATTTTATCTGGGTTTCGAACCGGCACTGCATCCAGTGGCTGGGGTTAGGGCACTGTCTGGGTAGTAAGATCAAATACCCTCTCCAACCACCAACACCACTAACACCATCCCATCTACCCCTTATAGAGCAACCTCAATTTAGCTTTATTCAAATATTTATAGTTGAGGTTTACTCATAATTGCAGTATATTTATTCATGCTTTTGGATGTACAAACTTGATTTTAAGGGTCCTAGTTGAACTCTTAAGCTCTTAAGTTATGTTCGCAGTTTTTTACTGTGTTTACTGTACAGAATTAATATGTTGGGAATTTTTGTTAAGAAAGATGGTGTTTAAGGTCAAAATGTTCATGGGTTATATGTGTTGGGCTAAAGATGGTGCTACTGACTCAGGTTGAGGTCTTCACCAGAAAGTGATTATGCTACAGAGGAATATGTTTAAATCCAGTAGGCAAATGTGTAGAATCCTGAACTAAAAGAAAATTTTACTTAATTGTCCTTCCTGTCCAGGAAAGTCATGCAAGGACAGTGAATATGGCTCTATTTGTAGATAAGCAACCTACAGTACAGAGGATTCAGGTGCTCTAGCTGCCTCTGTGGTGATAGCGATTATGGTGGACCGTTCAATTAAGTGTGTTACCGTCACAAAAGAATGCTGTTGTTTGTTGTCCAAATCAGTGCACACTGAACATGGAACACACACAATGCACTCATGTATCTTCTGTTAACACCATGCCTATTTAAACACAGGAGCATTTATTCTTGATTTAATGTGGTGAAAAAGGAAACATTGGCTTACTGACCCTGCACTGATCCTGAAAGTATTGCTGTAGACTATTTCTGTCATTCTGTCTCCATGGTGTCTAGTTTAATGAATGTAGATTTGCTGCCAACCGATAGTACTTCTTCCCTATTAAATACACATTTTAAGAGATGAGGGATAATACCATAGGGATAATGATGCGTTTGAGCATTCTAAAATACTAAATAGAATGGATTCTGGAAAATACATATTTGCCAGTCTGCCATTAATGATAAAAGGGGGAAGACCATTTGAAGCAGAAAATGAATGTGGCCAGATTACCAGCCGGACATGTGACAACTTAACAAGCTTCGCAAAACATTAAGAGTTTTCTTCTATTTGCCTTTTTAATAAAATTATTTGTCCAGTTGGAACTTGATTGCAGAACTTGAGCCCAACACCACCACCCAACACAATACGTCATTACAATGTATGATATTATATAATAAAAACACTTTATCATTTCTAGGGTTGACCAATATAGATATTAAGCACTTCACAATTCTAAGCCTTATGAATCATTCACTACAATTATTTTACTGTAAATAAAACATCACTGACGAAACACTGAGAGTGCTGCCTTCCAACAAAAGTATTTTCTGAGCCAAGCACACAAGCAACATTTTTCTAATTCTGGATTTTTAAAAATCTACAAATAGGTTTGTATTTACGACTTTAGGAAGGAGCTAGTGATCCCTGAAAGGCAATTATAAAAGCAACAGTGGGTCATAAATACACTCTCTCTCTCTTTCTCTCTCTATGTATGTGTGTGTGTGTGTGTGTGTGTGTGTGTGTGTGTGTGTGTGTGTGTGTGTGTGTGTGTGTGTGTGTGTGAGAGAGAGAGAGAGAGAGAGAGAGAGAGAGAGAGAGAGAGAACTGGCCAGCCAGTGAGCTATGCATTAAATCACAAGTGTCCATGAACAGTGCAATTTAGAAATATCTGTCACTTCAATGCCTCTATAAGGTTATGATAAGGTTATGAAAGTCTACAGTCTTTATTATTGTTAACTGAAGATTATTTCTGAAATTGAACCAATAAAAATGCCTACCTGCATATAGGACTGTAAAATATAATGTCCTCCCGTCACAGTTAGAAACAGGATTGTAAGTAATTTATACAGGATATAACAGGATTCACATAAAGTGAGTGTAAAAGAGAGAGAAAAGAGAGAAGGTGTGTGTGAAAGAGAGATTTTGTTTGAGCATGCAGCTGAAATTCCGCACATGGCACATTTTTAACCTTGATCAAAAGTGAGACATAAATTCATGTGTATTGCTGTGGGAATATGTCTGGTGCAGAATACATTGTAAATGTACAGTATATTGAAAAATGCCACTGTAAACATAATATAAGTCAGCATATTTTTGCATCAGCCCTTTGTCTACAAAGATAAGTTTCTATTTTTAATATGCAGAAAGGAAACCTTGCCATGGGTACCATTTTTATAGCTTCATTCTTTTCTCCATGGTCACTTTCAAAGCATCGGCCATCTGCATTATCCGACCGTATCATCACCGCAGCTGCTGCACCTGCTATCGAACAACTCGTCTTAATTACAGTCTACTCAGGAAAACAAGTAATATACAGCGGAAAGACAATTCTAAGGGAAAAGATGAAACAGCTAGGCACACCAAGTCATTAGTCATTGTTGAAAATATAGCAAGACTAGCAGCGCTAATCAGCACATAACCATCAATCACATCTGAAGTCTACTTCAAATATAGTCTTGGGTTAATGGATTAATGAGTGCACAAACACCAACTGTCCCAAACACGTAGTGTTAATGGAGAAAAACACAGCCGTCAAATCCCAACACCTGTACTGCAGCACAATATGTTCTGTTTAAACAAGTGCCGGAGTGTGCTGAGTTTAGCACTTTACCACCTCATTAACATACATTCATCAACCCGTCAGCTAATTACCAAGATGTTCACATGCTGAATATTGTGTGTTAGTTAGAGAGTGAGAAAACACAAATCTCTCACTGAGTTTCACACTCAGCCTTCTTTCTATTTTAATATTTTTAACAAGCACAACATGTCTCATGTGGTAAATATGTGCAAACAGGTTTAACCAAAACATTACTAAGACACAAGGGGCATCATTAGGAAATGCAATTACAGATGTGCAGTTAAATTGTGTGCAAGTATTCAAGTATTATTGTGCAAAAGAAAAATGTTGCCATATTCACAGACTGAACCGACATGAGATATAGTCACGCTAATCCATGGATAAAATTTCAATAGGAGAAGATCCTAGAAGCTTTTCAAAGCACATAGTGCATACATTGCATCACTTACAAAAACCTACCGCTTAAATCAGTGTTTTAAAAATGTCCGCATTTGTATTCTACTCCAGGTACAATAAACAAAGCTGACATTTAGTAATTGATGAAGCGCAGAGCACGCCTGGGGTTTTTAAAGGAGGTGATAAATAGTGCCGGGAGAGGCTGTCTTACCTCCTTAACTCTGATTCTGAATGAGCCTTCCTCCCTTGCACTGCACCATCTCATATTTTATTTCTTTAATTCACTTCAATCTTTGTTTTGCTGAGCAGAGATAGGACATCTTACCCAGGCATTAATATTCATGTGTAGCCTTTGTTAATTTAATGCGCTAGCCACAAATGTTACAAGCTGAACTACTTACTGAAATTAAATGAGAAGTTAATAATGTCTGACTAGTTGCAGGAACACTGCCACATTATTAGATATAGTTATATTAGATATTTTGCTGGCCACATCTGCCCAACCTGTGAGATACATAGAGATGACCTTCAGAGCTAATTTGGAATTATGGATTTAATTACTGGGCTATGGGCCATTTGATGACACTAGATTCTCCAGAGCTAGAAGGTCACCATAACAATTGATACTGGCTACCATTGTTTGTGTGTGTGTGTGTGTGTGTGTTTGAGAGAGAGAGAGAGAGAGAGAGAGAGAGCATTTTGATTTGGCACCAGCAAACAGTTGAGGTCACCCTTTTTATTAATAATTATCATATAATCAACATTATAAATAATAAACATTATACTTTTATGATTCATTTAGATACTCAAATCTATCTTGCCTTTCTCCTCTTTGAATGCATAGATGCAAAAGCTTTGATTTAATTGGTAAGATTTGGTTTAGTGTGAGCACCGAGTTTGGCAAGTCACATATTTCCAATGTTATATCAAATGCACTGCCTTTAAAAAATCTTCTTTCTATAAACTGAACTTGATACTAATTATAGTAATTAATTGTAATATGCCAATTTAAAATTCAAGAGCTCGTATTTAGTGTAATTATTCTGTAGTGCACATAATATGAATTCTCAGATATATCCTGTCAATTTATTTGAGAACAGATGAGGTGCATAGTGCATAGAGCCACTTTGCATTTTCAGTGAAAAAATGTACTGTTAATTTTTGTACCCAGCAAAGCTTACAGAAAAAGAGGGGCACTGAAGGAAGATGAGCACTTATAACTGAAAAAAGCAAAAAAGACTACTGTTAGCCAGGCTTAACAAGCAAAAACATCATTAGCAAATGTATTAATAAAGCAATTCAATACTTGACAGTAACAGATGTTTTTGTTGGGTTGTGTCCATTATGCTTTCAGTTCGATGCAACGACAAAAAAAAATCATTCAAATGATTATATTCTATACAGGTTAATATGGATTTTTTTTTTTTTTTGTTTTGAAGTCATGTAATATGCTCATGTTATCCGGGTAGAAAAAAGTCCATTGATGGGATAACTTGATCATTCACTACATTCAGCTAGTCAGCCATATTGCCACATAATTTTGCTGAGCGTAGACCTGGTCAACTGAAGCACCCATGGATCATAACACTTCCTCCAGAGGTTTGAACACTTGGCACTATGCATGATGGCTGCATCAATTCATGTTGTTACCCTGATGCTTTGGAATATGGTTAATCTAGACTCATCAGATCACATGACCATTTTCCATTCCTCCAAAGTCCAGTCTTTATGCTCCCTAGCAAATTAAAGCCTTTTTTCTTACTGTTTAGTCCAAATTTTGTGAGTTCTCACTACATCGTACATGTGGAAATGCACACACCACATGCACTGTGTGAACACACCTCTTTTATGGGCTATCTTTGGACACCAAGCTGTAACTCTGCTCTTATGAGGTGAGTGTGACATGATAAGAGTGAGAAAAAGAGATCATTTTGGCAACCTACTATCTTACTCATCCAATTTCTTCCTCTTGGGCATGGTGTGCAGCAATTTTATTGCTTCTATGGCTTGCTGCCAGATGCAGGTCCTTAAGCGCATTATCAGCTTCCAGCCATGAAATCTTCTGTATAGGCAGTACCCCTTTGTTAGGGCACACCTCTGTTTGTTGTAGTTTCTAAAAGTTGCATTAGTATATTGGGTTAAACCATAAACTTGTGGAGCTCTTTATGTTTTCAAGTCAGATTTTGCCATATCTTCCCTGGTGCTACTGAAGAGGGCCACTGCTACACTATTATTACAGATGGTGTTTTCATCCTATCACTAGATAAGATGTATTTATGCACTATTTTAAATTTTCTCATTTAAAGGTGTTCTCTGTTGTACCTGATGGACATGGGAAGTGAAACCATTCCTAAAAGAAGCCTATTTTTAAAAGAATATACTTTTTATTTTTGAGCAAGAAGTCAATATTGGGTCATTGGACTCCCGTCAGCAGATGATGTGGAAATATAGAATCTAGCCTCTGACTGTGCAATTCTAGCCACCAGCCTTGCTTGCTTTTGTACTGTATAGCCATTCTCTGTGCAAACACGTTTTTCTGTATGGCTTAGCTAGAGACTGACTGTGGTTTAAAAATCTGATGATCCTGAACTCTAATATATATATATAAATGGCCATGAGATTTGAATATGTTTTAAGACACAATATTGTTTTGAAGATCATGTTATGAGGTGGCACGGTGGTGTAGTGGTTATCACTGTCGATTCCTGTCTCTCTGTTCATGGAGTTTGCATGTTCTCCCCATGCTTGGTGGGTTTCCTCCGGGTACTCCGGTTTCCTCCCACAGTCCAAAGACATGTAGGTTAGGTTAATTGGCGTTCCAAAATTGCCCGTAGTGTGTGAATGATTGTGTGTATATGTGTGTGCCCTGCGATGGATTGGCACCCTATCCAGGGTGTACCCCGCCTTGTGACCTAAGTCTCCTGGGATAGGCTCCAGGCCCCCCATGATCCTGAATACAGGATTAAGCGGTGTAGATGATGAGTGAGTGAGTGAGATTATGTTATGTAACAACAACAAAACTAAATAAAAAAGCCAAAAAATCTCCTTACTCAATTTAAAAACATTACAGATTATGTTTTGTCACTTTTCATGGTTCTTTAAAGTTCTTAAAATGTTTCAATAACTTGCACATTAATATACATAAACATATGACTGTAATTAACTATTTATTACATTAAGATGTAACTGAATAAGGTGGCATTGTGGTACAGTGCGAAGTTGTTGGAAGCTCAGTTTTCTGTCTCTGTGGTGATCTGTATTTTCTCCCAGTGTTCGTGTGGGTTTCATTCGGGGTCTCTAGTTTCCTTTCACTGTGAAAGCATATGCACGTAAGTGTATCTGGTTATGTTAAATACCCTAGATGTAAATTACTGTATAATGCAACTAAGACCAGCATAAAGCATTTACTAAAGATGAATGAGCAAATGAAACAAAAGTACAGCTTTCCAGGAATACTCTTTTTTTAAAACAATGTGTTCAATATTCATGAGCTTTCTTTCCTCTCCTACTTCTATTAACATGCAGTTTCGCTGAATCATGTCTAATTGATTGCAAGACCAGCTCCATAATTACGATTTTTTTATTCAATAAAAATGAAAGGTTAATCAGTTTCTTCAAAGTGTTGCTGCCTTAGAAATAATAACTCATTCAGAGTCTTGAATTTCTTTAGTCTCATAAGAGAAATGCAAGTAAATATCAACCAAAGGAAACAAAAACAATCACCACATTTAATATATTCTTAATGTATCTGTTCGTGATGCTTATTTCCTATTTGAGAGGTGTATTCAAGTGAATCCTGAGATATTTTATGCTTCTGGAATTGCTTTTTGCCAGGATTTGACAAAGAATATTAATCAATGTAAATATAAAAATTCTATGTGCTAATAATGGTTTAATGCAGCCCACTGTTCACACAGCAAACACTGAGTCAGAGGGAAACAACGAGGCTCTAAAATGTAATTAAACGTTCAGTTCTAATCTTCACAGGATTGATAGATGCTATGAATAGCTCTGGGAGGAAACTGTGGCTCACTTCTGCTATCTTCCTCTCTTCTAATGCTGATGAAGAAGTTATCATGGTGGCAGTATCACTATTGAACAAGGTTAAATTCATATAGTTTCTAGAAACCATATCTTCCTTTACACAGAATGTCAGAACTTGACCTCACTGAAACACAGGTTATCTTTTCCTCACAAACACACTGTCCTGAATAGTGTTTTTATAGTATATAACTAAAAGCTATTGTCAGCATTCCATTTGCAACAGATGATTAGAAAAGAATAGCTAAAAACTAAACTTCTTCATCTAGTATTTTGTATGACCTTTATGATTTGTAACGACTGCACCAAGTCTTCTAGGCATGGAATGAAAAAGTTGGTGACAAATTGCAACATTTATCTTTTTCCATTCTTCAAGAACATACTCTTTTAGATGCTGGATGGAGAGCGATGCTCAACTTGTCTCTTCAGAATTCCACATAGGTGTTCTATTGGGTTCAAATCAGGAGACATACTTGGCCAATTAATTATTTTCACCCTGTTCTTCTTCAGAAATTCAACAGTGGTCGTAGATGTGTGTTTTGGATGATTGTCATGTTGGAAATCACAACCAAGGGCACAAAGTGATGGTAACATCTTATTTTTCAATAAAGAGTATATCTGTGAATTTCATCTATGAAATTAAGCTTCCTGAAAAAGTTTTCTGAAAAATCTGTGAGTGTACTCATTTATGCTAAGCACTATATATATAGGTGTGGAAATATTCCTTAGTGATTTTGGTCCATATTGACACGATAGCATCTTGTAGCAGTTGCTGCATATTTGTTGGCTGCATGGCCATCATGCAAATCTCTCATTCTACCACATCCCAATAAGAAACTGTATTGGATTGAGATCTGGTGACTATAAAGGCCGTATGAGTACAGTGATCTTATTGTCATGTTCAAGAAACCAGTTTGAGATTATTTCAGCTTTGTGACATGATGTATTATCCTGCTGGAAGTAACCATCAGAAGATGGCTACATTGTGCTCATAAAAGAATGTACATAGTCAGCAATAATACTCAGGTACCAAGTGGCCTTAAGTGTGCCAAGAACCATTACACCATTGCCCACACCAATACACCACCAGCAGTAGTCTGAACCGTTGATCCAAGGCAGGATAGATCCATGCTTTCATGTGCTATAAAGAATGCCTTGTGCTATAAACACTGCCAAATTCCGACCCAATCATTGGAATTTCACACACAGGGTGGTTCTGTGGCTACAGTCCATCTGCTTCAAGATTCAACATGTTGTGCATTCAGAGATGCTCTTCAGTATACCTTGGTTGAAAAAAGATCTGTTATTCTCTGGTCAATGTCTGGTCATTCTCCACAGACATTTGCCACCATTTTCTGTAAACCATAGAGAAGGTTGTATGTGAAAATCCCAGTAGATCAGCAGACCTTTATCTTTTTTAGATCCTCAGACCTTTCTTTTCCATTTTGAGACTCGGTTTAAACTTCAGTAGATTGTCTTGACCATGTCTGATCATGATGCTGCAGAATGTGCTGGAATTTCTGTGACAACCTCCATGATTTTCAGATTGTCCTCATCCAGAAAAGAACAGAATTTGCCTATAAACAAATTTATTTAGACAATATTTTCTCTCTTTTATGCCATTTAGAATATACAGGTAGACATGTCCATAATAATATGGACATAGTTGCTTGCTAGAAATCATATGTGTGTTTTAATGTTTTTCAACACTGTTTCTGTTGTTTGGTGTAAAAAAGCACTTTTGGAAATTTTGGATGAAAATATTCTAAGCTAGTGAAATGTTGGCCTGGGTACATTTTTGTTCCCCAGTTTAAAACAAAGTCACAGATACATGTGCCAAAAATCCATCTACAGCAAGACCTGTGAAAATTGTTAATGTGACTGTTAATGTATACCTTCTGTCCCCAGGGTATTGTTGTTGTACTCAATTTGCAGCACATTTGAAGGTCAAATTGGAAAAGGTATTAGAATGTATCATATGTCACATGAACATGCATTTTAAATGAAACTGCAGAAAAACACCCACTGTACTGTTATCTAGTAAGTGTTTCTTGTGGGCGCGATGGTAATGAACAACCTGAGGATGAGATAAGCTTCCATAAGAAAAACACACAGCAGAGCAAATTAATGAGAAAACATTTGGAAACGCCCCAATTTGTCATGTTACACGAGGAAAGTCACTGCTGCCTGAAATTAAATGTGTTCTCATTAAGATGCTCTTGTTAATACAAGCATGCACAATGTGCACCTACAGAAATCTACTGGACCATGAAAGCTAGTCATTATCTATAAATGTTTAAGCAGATAAGTAAAAAATACTTATAAAGCACATTTACAACAGCCTTTGTTGATGAAAGTCCTGTACAAATTACTGTTCTTTAAATCTTTAGTTAGTAACATACTGCATGCAGACATTCAGTTATAGTCAGTTTACATTCACCTTAGTCAAATACATTAAACTCAGTTTTTCACAATTTCTGAAATATTAAACATTCTCTGTTCTAGGTCAGTTAGGACCACTACTTTATATTAAGACCTATTTGTGGATATAATCAGGTCCATAAAATTTGGAACAAAGATGAGTTTTTTTGGCATTTGCCCTCTGTATGCCTCACACTGAATTCGAAATAAAACCCTTAAGTTGGGAGTGAACCATTCAGGAATTACAGCTATTTTCATGTACGCGCCATTTTGGGAGCTCATGAATAACAAATAATAAAGCAAATATAATTACATACTTAAGGATTGCCTTTAATGCTAGAATGAAAATTATTTGCAGTCAACGCCCAATGTCTGGAACCCATGGACATGACCAAATATTGAGTTTCCTCCCTCAAAATGCTTTGAAAGGCCTTTACTGAAGGCCTACAGTCTAATCTTCAGTAAGTAAAAAGCAAGCTCTATTTTAAAAGCAGGTGACTGACTTGGCCAATGAAGAATATCTACTGCAATTTCTTCGCCTTTGGTAGCTTTCACTGTAAGTTTTGTGTCATTATCCCTCTGCAATAACAAGTGGCATCCTATCAGGTTTGCAGCATTTGGCTTCAGAATTCATCCTGCTACTTTTATCAGCAGTCAGGTCATCAAAAGAAAAACACCATTGGCAGCCATACATCCTCATGCCATAACATTACTGCCAACATGTTTGAATAATGATGTGGTATACTGTATGCGTTGGATCATGAGCTGTTCCTTTTTTCTCAATACTTTTTTGCTTCCCATCATTTTGGTACAAGTAGAATCTTGCAAAGTCTAATCCGGCCTTTCTGTTCTTGAGCATTACTAGGGTTTTGAACCTTGATATGAAGCATCTGTATTAACATTATAGACTTTGACATGTAGACTTTGACAATGACACACCTACCTAGTCAAGAGTGTTTTTGACTTAACTAGATATTTTATTTGTCTTCCATGGTTTTTGAGAGATTTTGCTCTTCCTGAGCTTTCCAGTTGTTTTCTTTAAATAATGGTCCAAACTATTGTATTGGCCACTCTCATTGGTTTTGCTGTCTCTCTGATTGGTTTACTTTGTTTTTTTCAACATAATGATGGTCTTTTTCACTTGCATAGACATCTCATGTTGAACGCTTGAGTGAACAGCTGCCAAATGCAAATATAACACTCAGAGCCTCCAAGCCTTTTATCTGCTTGATTAAATAGCTTGTCAGTTATTTGTTCCATTATTTATGAGACTCCCAAATGGGTGTGTGTATGTAAATGTTCGTAAATAATGAATGGTTAATGCCACACTCCTTGAATTGAAGCTGAAAATCTTGACTTTGCTCACGTTTTGAGTGTTTCATTTAAAATTCAATGTGTAAATAGAGCAAATAGGACAAAAGCCAAAACAGAATTTTGCTCCAAAATGCATTTTTGTGCATAACTGTAGATACTTTTGTACCTCTTTCATTCAGCATCTTCACTGTTGTTCTAGAATTGATTTGTCCTTTTTTTTTTTTTTACCAAAGTACACGTCTCCTCTCTGAGCAGTATGATGGCTGCATGGTTCTATGCATGGTTTTAATACCTGCATAGTACTGTTTGTACAACAATGTTGGTATCTTCAGGCATTTGGAAATTGTTCCCAAGTATGAAGTATGGAGGCCCACATTTTTTTTACAGAGGTGTTGATTGATTTCTTTTAAGTTTTCCAGGACGTTATTGTCTTTTAATGAAGTCATTGAGTTTAAAGGCTGGTCTTAAAATACATCCACAAGTAAACCTCCAGTTGACTCAAATCATGTCAACTAGCTTATCAGAAACTTCTAGGAGCATGATTTAGTTTTTTATGGAATTTTCCAATGCTGTTTAAAAGCATGGTCAGCTGAGTGTATGTAAACGTTTAATCAATTTGTAAAGAATTGTTGGAAAAACTATTTTTGTCATGCATAATCTAGACGTCCTAACCAATCTGGCAAAACTATAGTTTTGGTATGGTGACAATAAAAGCATAACCACCTTTATGTTTGAGCTGAAATCAAGGAACACTGGGAATGATTGACAAAATAAAAACACTTTTCATAATTTAAACATTAATAAACAATGTACAGTCAGATCTTTAACTATTAGAAAGGTGGCACATTTTGTGCTATTTTTTATCCCTCGGTCCACCACCACAAGGGAGCTAGAATGAAGCAATCAAGATGTGATTGCAGTGGAGACTTTCAGCTTTAATTCAAGGGGTTTAACAAGAATATTGCATTAACCCTTTAGGAATTACAGCCATTCATTAAACAGTTTGTCCATTTTCAAAGGCTCAGAAGAAACTGGACGAACTAGCATAATGATAATCATTCACTCACTCATCATCTATACCGCTTAATCCTGTATTCAGGGTCATGGAGGGCCTGGAGCCTATCCCAGGAGACTAAGGCACAAAGCTGGGTACACCCTGGACAGGGTGCCAATCCATTGCAGTAATCATAATTATAATCATAATATTAAAATTCATACTAATTTAATACTTGAATGCAAAATGTGTATCCAATAACAGGATGAAGTCTGGAACTCACACACATCACCGAATGCTATTCATTTCCTTGAGATATTTTGCAGGGCCTTAAGTTGTTTGTGGGTCTTTCTGCTCAGGCTAGTGTATCCCTCTGTTTAGTTTGTCTTTATTAAGTGATGAAGACTGGCATGAGGTCATAAAGGTTCTTTAGGTAAACTGCCCATATTCAACAAAACAATAAAAGTGTTTATTCAAATGTTCTATTTTGTTAATTTGTGACAAAATATCTAAGAAACAGACTACAACTTGCCATCAAAATGATTATCACTCAGTTGTCCAAAATAGATGGAGTTTGTAAAAAGAAACTACTTAATTCCTTAATAATAAATGCAATTTTTTAAAAACCATTAAATAAAACTAAAAGTTTGCCCTTCAATCATATTTTGATTATCTAACTTCAAATTAATTTGTGGTCACTGTTAACTTTTATATTGATTTCCATGACTGTTCATCAAGTAGACCTTCTTGATGGTCTTCTTGTGTGTGTGCTGTTCATTAAATGTCACCATATTTTATTCATGTGTTGTAGGAATTGGAAGTGACAGTGCAGCATGTAAAACTAATTAGCTTTGTTACTGGCGTAATGGGCTTGGACAGGTCTGGTCACAGATACTCCTATTCTTCCAAACAGCACAGCTGCTGAAGCAAAAATACCATCAAAACTCTTATCAATTCCACAATGAGAGACATGAATTAAGGTGTGATGGCTGGTCAACCATTAACACGTTTAACCATGCAAAGACACACTTACCATCACATGACAGTGACATCAAAAGTTCAATATCAAATTTTCATACTGTAAAAAAATACCTAGCTTTTGAAGCTCACTCAGCTTTTTCATGGATTACCTGGAAATGTTTCTGCAGGTTGTATATTGAGCTCTGATGCTGACACTGCTCTGTAAAAACTAGATAAATGTTGAACGAATTAATATTGTATTGTTGGCCCAACTTCATATTGTATTTGTTGGGACAACAGGTAACATTGTGTTAAAAACTTTGAAGACTGAATAAACTAAAAATATCAAGTTCAGTCAGCAATTTACCCTCACTGAGATGCAATCACCTGATTTATTAGACTCCACTCCCTCTCCGCCGGACTGATGCTATCAAACTGCACTAACATGGTGAAGATGGCCGTTTTGTGGATTCATTACTTCGGGTAAGTATTTATTTATTTATTTATTTATTTACCAAGAAATAGTTTGTAGAAAGAGTTAAAAGGTTAAAGCTAAAATAAGCTGATCAGTTTGAATGTAATCAGTGATATTATTATTTTAGGTTGTTTAGGTCCACATACAAAGAAATTGCATTTTGTACACCTTGTTTATGCTACGTTGTACGTTGTGGGTTGTAAATCAAAAAGGTAGATCTGATAAAGGTTAAGTTTTGTCTTAAAACAACTCCAGCCTGTTAAAATTCACTTATACCACTTCAGGGCTGTTATTTCAGATG
This sequence comes from Clarias macrocephalus, assembly GCA_011419295.1. NCBI lineage: Eukaryota > Metazoa > Chordata > Actinopteri > Siluriformes > Clariidae > Clarias > Clarias macrocephalus. Next base: position 13,257 of record JAAGKR010005414.1, on the reverse strand, counting down.
TGGGACTATTAACTAATCCCAGTAAAAATATCCGGTTTAGCGCTTCTAATTAATATCTATTGGTGCAGGTGTTTGTTTACAGTAAGCAATTAGCTTATTAGTAGCTTATTTTAAAGTAGATTATTATTAAATCCGCCACATAACTGAGCAAACTTTTTCTCACCTGGATAAAGCAGGTGACACGAATTATGTTCTTTAATTTCTCTGGTGCCTTTAATACAATTCAACCTGCACGGTTACAAGAGAAGCTCAAGAAGACGTGGGTCGACACCTCCACAACCTCCTGGATCACTAACTATCTGACGGATGGACCACAGTTTGTAAGACTGAGGGGTTACATGTCTGAAAAAGTGGTCAGCAATACCGGAGCACTGCAGGGGACAGTACTCTCTTCTTTCTATTTTACTTTATCCACTTCAGACTTCGAGTACAACTCTGAAACCTGCCATTTGAAAAAATCTTCAGATGACTCTGCGGTTGTGGGTGTTAATGGTGATCAGGAATCAGAGTACAGAGGCCTAGTGGAAAGTTTAGTGAATTGATGCAAGAGGAACCATCACATCCTGAATGTAACCAAAACCAAGGAGATGGTGTTGGATCTCAGGAGAACCAAATCTACACCAAGCACAGTTTACATTCTGGGTGAGGAGGTGGGGATGGTGGAGAACTACAGATACAGTATCTTGGAGTTCACATTGACAACAGATGCTGGAAATGCATCACAGAAAAGGACAGAACAGACTCTACTTCTTTAATGTCTGCAGCAAAATGTTACAGATCTTTCATCAGTCTCAATATTCTAATATATAAGTGCAATAGTCTTTGCTTCCATCTGCGGAGGCAGAAGCATCAGAAGCAGTGACTCTAAGAAACTCAACAAACTCATCAAAAAGGCTAGCTCAATATTGGGCACTCGCATGGAATCTTTGAAGCTTGTAGTGAAGAGAAGGATTCTGTCTTCGATGCACTATGGTCACACCTCTCATTTCTCTTTTATTTATTTATTAATATTTGCTGGTTATATACTTGCTTCCATTCTACGCATCTATCTATCTATCTATCTATCTATCTATCTATCTATCTATCTATCTATCTATCTATCTATCTATCTATAACATTGCTTTTACTCAATATTTTGCTTTCACGTATGGTGCAGGTTAAACTTCAGGCAGATATCTAAGTATGGCCAAAGTTTCATTATATTGCACATTGATTGTTCCTAGCCCCAATATATCCTGGCATTATGTATGTTAATCAATAGAATACATACGATGATAGGTGCATAATATATTTTTCTTACAATGGAAACCTTCACACTGACATGACAATTAAAATTTTTTCCTCTGAGACTAAGAATCTTTAATAAAGAAAGGTAAAAGATAAAAAAGACAATTTATGAAATATGACAAAAATAATGGTATTGGTTACAAGTGTATTTACAGTCAAGCAATATTGATTCTAAACATTAATCTGGCATTTAACTGCTTATAATTCCACTTCTGCTCAAACGTTTTTTGATTTCATTCCTAGTGCAGGTTTAACTTTGGGCAAATACAGAAGAATTGGCAACATTTCATTAAATTATATCCAGACAGTTTTGCGTGATCCTGTAACAGTCTGATACATACAGACAGACATACAGATGGATTTTTTTTTCTAAAACTGGTTTTGGGACCATATATATATATATTTTACTTATACAAAAAATATTACAATGAACCATGCATTCAAATATTGTATTAAGAGTTCATGTTCATAACCACCCCTTAAAAAATAAATAAAAATAACAGTTGCCTCAAATGCCAAATCATCCAGATAAATGCCTTTATTTAATTGCAACTCCATTTAGTAATGCATTAACAGCTCATTGTTAGCTTTCAAACAGCTCTGTCAGAGCCCATTTCCATCTTTTCACGGTGGCTTTTAGACTGCAAATATGTGCCTCATGCAGAGTACATTTATCAGGCATTGTTCCAGGTAAAGGTTTGTTAATGTCAAATGCATTCTGCGGTTGCATTAACTTGTGTTCTGTTCTGCTCTTCCTCACAGATATACCTAGCAGAGTGTAACATAGCCTACTATATGAAGCAAAACATCATGCTTTTTACACATGGGCCCACTGCTGTGCAGATATTATTTGGATGGTGGAGCCTTCTCATGTGATGTGTTGATACAAATGTAGCAGGTTGTGCTGTGAATAATAGACCACCCAAATGAAAATATCAAGTTAATGATGATCCAGTGGGCAGAGCCACAGATAGTGAATTATATACCTAAGTAATGCATGTATATAAGAATGGGTATTTTTATTAATACACAAATTGGAACCATGAAAATTAGACGACTTTAACAGAGTGGACTGATAGTGTACACACAGCCTACCGCAGACACTCAGTGTCCATGCATGTGCTATGACTAAGCCACCCAGGCACTTCCACCTACACATCTGATCATGCTGACTATACTGACATCATTCATTATACAGTCACGGAGGAATCTCAGCTTCTGTGCACCTTCTGCTCATACAGTGGAATCAGTCGGTGGAATCAGTTCCTTTATTAACCAGCAATGAGAGCTATTGCAATATCACAGCAAAAAAACTGTTAAACAACTTTTAGTATTTTCCAAGCTGCATCGGTACCTCTTTTTCACTGTGTTATGGCAAAATTTCAAGTCTCTCTGTAGATTCTCCTAACTTTCAACAAACGCAACAAATATATGGTAATCCAGAAGACAAAATAAAGAATGCAACCCCCCCAAATTAGGAAACTGTCTGAAACTGGCAGAAATTTCACATTTCAAATGCATCAAAAAGTGAAAATAGCTAGTTCCCTTTCAAAACATCATTTTCTACAATGGCAACCAGTAATTTATATTTTTTACTAGAGTACATAAAATGTAACCGCCTTAACACCCCCTGATCCTCACAGACTAGGAATCTTTATGAGATATGGTAAGAATAATAGTGTTGGTTACTGTGACCAGCTAAGATCAAGTGTGTTCATAATCAAGATGATGATCCTAATCATTGAACTGGGACATAACTGCTCATACTGTCCACTCTACTCAACATTTTGATTTCATTTATGACACAGGTTTAACTTCAGGCAAATATGGAACAACTGGCAATGTTTAATTACATTCTGTGTATTCACAGTCAAGCAATAATGAGTCTCTGTCAAGGCACGCTATTACAATCCCTACACATAAATATTTTCTACACAAAAAATAATTAGCTACCATATATTTTGTTATGGTAACCCTTTTCCTGTTCCTTGTAACTTTATTTCCCTACCACAATGGCATTCAAACCCTCACACTCCCAAATGAAATGCACAGCATCCAGCATTTCAATAGTGACTTCACTTCCTGCCTTTCATGGCCATTTCCTTAAGGAAGCATCTGGCACCGGCTCACAGAAAAGATAATCAGTGAGACAGAAGAATACAGTTTCTATTCAATATATAACACTGCTTAAGGTATCACAAGATGCGTTTTACAAATATACTGAAGTCAATTAACATTCATGTGAAACTGTTTATGTTAAGTACATGATGTGATCTGAAGCTTACTGCTGCTGTTGACAGAACAGGATGCACAGTGCATCCTGTTTCAGATAGGCATACTGGGTCATTTAAATGTCTTCAATTTTTTTTCTAAATATCAGTAAAAGCAGTAAAATCATGTGTTTATTTGTTGAAGTCAAGGCTTATCTGACCTTTGGCAGTGCACACTATTTGATCCTTACTGTTCGCTCTTTGTTTTGATTTCATCCTTCATTTTTCTGTGGGAGTGTATCTGTGGGAGCAAGCCATAAAAGCTTTGCTTAGGTGACTAGCTAATTTCTTTTAGCTTTGCTATTGTTTTGCTTCAGCACCACCTCCACCCATGAGGAAGTGGAGAGCTGTATCAAGATTGAAACACATTTCCTGTGCGTGTTGTCTTGGGCGGACCTCATGCATTGACTAAGAAAACCGACTGTTAGGTAATGAGTTAGTGAGAGCTTGGACACTGAAAGCGTCCACTGCAGATGAAAAGAAAGCAGAAAGGGAACCATGGACTACCTAACTGGATTATGTTTTGTTAACTTTTTGACAGTTGTCTTCGGCACCCAGGATTCTACTCAGCACTACTCTGTAAACCTGGACAGTCATACATTTGATGAAGCTGAGAAACTTTGTGAAAGGCATGGCTTTTTGGCTAAGATACCTGACGGGGAAGCAATTGTAAAGATTCTAGAACTCATTGAGCACAAAGGAGACAGAAAATCTACTTCATTCTGGGTTGGGCTAAAAAAGAAAAAGGGACAGTGCGTTCAGGAAAATCTTCCACTTAAGGGTTTCCACTGGACCGTAGATAACAGCACTGAATATAATCTTAATAAATGGAAAGAAGAACCAAGCAGAACTTGCACAAATTTACTTTGTGGACTTCTTTCTGTGGAGTATGGAGGCTCTATCAAAGAAAACTGGGGATTAACCACTCAGTCCTGCAAAATGACATTTCCATATATTTGCAAACATAAAGGAGTGAATGAGATCACCGCATGTCCTACTGAGCCAAAGATACTAGGGCACTATGACATTATGCAAAAAAAGAATGATCCTTATACACGTAAGATTTCTTGCAGTGGCACAGACAGTCACACGCTGACCTGTTCAAGGGACACTGGTCAATGGAAACTGGTAGGTGGAACAGAGACAGACATACACAAACTTTGTGTTGCATGTGAAAATGGCTTCAAAAACAATCGAGATGAAAATTGTGAGGATGTATATGAATGTCAGCCATCCAATAATTGTAAATTCCATTGCTTCAATACAGAAGGCTCATATAGCTGTATGTGTGCTGACGAGATGAAAAATTTTTACGCGCAATTATGCAAGAAACCAAACAGCACCGTTTTCAGATCAACCACTGACGCTACTAAGAAAGTCCAGGAAAAAACAACTTCCTCTTCCATGAACAAGAAGCCTCTTCCTTCATCTCAACCAGCTGTTGACAGTACTACTGAAAGTGGGGTTACTATTGATGAAAGAACTGGAGACCTGTCAAATATAATCATCCCTCTAATCATAGCTTTGCTGATCTTTGTGGTACTGCTCGTGATTATTGTGGCTATTGTGAAATTCTTCCTCATAAGAAGGGCGAGGAAACGAGCAAAGATAAGAGCAGCCTTGAAAGAATCTGTTGCTCTGAATGGAACAGACTCGATGGAAAAAGTAAATGAATAATCTGCTTGGCAAATGTTTTGACTGAAATGTCTAATTTTAAGACAGACACATCTTCTCATTCACATTTTCTCTGGGTCTCTCCAATTTCTGTCTATATCCCAACATACTGGTAGACAGATTAGCTATTTTAAGTAGCTGATTTAGTGTATAAATGTGTTCCTTACTCACACCCAGTATTCCCAGGCTTTTGAATCACCGCCACCCTGACTAGGATCAAAAGGCTGAAGAAGAAATTAACAAAATGAAATATTGTGAAAGAACTCAGTGGCAGAACCTAAAACGTGCTAAATATGTATATTCAATGTCATTTTTGTATATTATGTTATATTACCAGTTCTGTTTAATGATTGCTTTTATTATTTTTTTATTCTATATGATTGGTGTAGTTTGAAAGAGATTTGAGCTGTCACAAAATGAATATGTTTGTATAGAAGTTCTTATGTCTTGCAATGTTGATTAGATTTTTTTAAGTTTGAAATTTATGACTGACTTGATTGACTATATTGTGCGTAAGAGGAATTTCTTAAAATTTTCACTTGTAGCCAAAAATATTACTTTAATGCAGACAATGACTTTAATGCAGACAATAAACACACTAGAGAAATGCCACAAATAAGCTGACATACTCTTTTTACTGCATGTATTTCCGTTATGGCACAGCCGACAAAAAAAATGAACAAAACTAAACAGACTATGCAGATTTATGGACTACAGACGCTCCCACAAATTGTATTAACCCTAGTGGGCATGGAGACTAAACATCAGGTCACCTCTTGAGAAGTCTTTAGGTTTTCTTCAAGCAGACTTTGGTATGAGGGATTTATGATATTTGTCCTGAGGGTATCTGGTGTGTTAACAATTTTGGGGCTTTAATGGGTTCTGAAGATGTGCCCAGTAGGCCTTTACTCCTAATGATGTCCTGCTGTCCTACCTGTACCCATTGGGATTTGCAGGAAACAAATCCACTATGAATGTCATACTAACCTTTAATTTCTAGATTATTTTGGTAGCATTTACCGTGTGACAACAGAGCCTCAGCAACGTTTAACAAGCTCCAATAGAAAAGGAGAATGGTTTTTAGAAACCGGTGATCTAGCACTCATAAAATAACTGCAAATTAGTTAGCATTATTCATTATTAGTGTTTTAATAGAAATGTTTCAGTTTTGAGAATCACATGTTTCAAACACCAGGCTGAAATTGACATGAGTTTTTAATCTAATACAGTCACAAGATTTCAGGGTCAACATCAATATGTCTACAGGAATAAGCCTGGTTTAGAAATAAGACTGACAGTGCCAAAAGATTCATAATCGATTCCTAATAAATAAATAAATAAATAAATAAATAAATAAATACTGTGGCTCAGTTGTTAACACTGTCACCTCACACCCCTGGGTTGTGGGTTTGAATCTCACCGCTTGGCTGTGTGCATGGAGTTTGCATGCGCTTTGATTTCCTCCTGGTACTCCTGGTTTTCCTCACAGTCCAAAAGCATGAGCAGTAAGCTGCTTGGTGATTCCAGATTGCCTGTAGTGAGCGATCGGCTGTAAGTGTGTGTATGAGAGGGTGTGCACCTGTGCCCTCTGATGGGTTGGCACCCCATCCAGGATGCAATTTGTCCCTGAGCTCCCTGGGATATGCTCCCGGTCCCCAGCAACCTTATACATGATAAGCAGTATGTACAAAATAAAATAAACAAACCAAGAAACAAACAAATATTGACTCAAAGATATTCCACTGACCATGGCAACGACATTTGTTTGTTTGTGTTTGTGTGTGTGTGTGTGTGTGTTAACTGTTCAAGTCACAAGTCACCAAATTGCTACAGTGTTGTAGTTCTGGACGTGCACGTGCCGTTCCTGTACGCGCTGTCCGACTCCATGTTGTCGGGCTGAAACTCGTCCACACTGTAACCCCGACTTTTCAGCGCAGTGGCATAGTAATCGATCGGCTCCTCGGCGGCGCTGTCCACCCACCTGAGGCATAAAATCCGCTGGAAGGAGCGCTTGAAATTGTCCGACAGAAAGCCGTAGAGGATGGGATTGGCGCAACTGTTGGCATAACCCAGGATCACTGCCAGCTGACTGAACGTGGCGTTGTGGCGCTCCTCGAACACGTTCACGAGCTGCACGACGTGAAATGGCATCCAGCAGATGACGAACACCGTGACAACCATCATGACCATGAGCGTGATCTTCCTCTCGGACTTTTTGCGCTGTTGCCAGCCCGCTTTCAGCGCCACGACTCGTAGCTTCGCTATGATCAGGACGTAACACATGCATATGGCCAGCACGGGGAAAAGGAAGCCCATGAGAAAGGCGTAAATCACGAACACTGCCATCCATCGACGCTGCGGCTCGGGCATCTGCATGTTACAGGCGACCGAGCCGTCCGAGTTTGGGGTGGAAGTGGAAAATATGATGATGGGCAAAATGACCAGGATCGAAAACATCCACACGCCCAAGTTGACCATCTTGGCAATTGTAGGTCTCCTATACCGGGCCGCTTTAATGGGGTGCACTACGGCAATGTACCGGTCGATACTTAAAACGGTTAAGCAGTAGATGCTGGTGAACATATTGATGGCGTCCACGCTTAAAACCAGGCGGCACAAGAACGAGCCGAACGGCCAGTGGCGAAGCAGCGAGGATGTCACCAAGAAGGGCACGCTGAGCATCAGAAGCTCGTCCGCAATGGCCAAGTTCAAAATGTAAATGTTTGTAGCAGTTTTCATCTTGGCATACCTGAAAATGACATAAATGACCATGGAGTTGCCACAGAGTCCGACCAGGCACACGACAGAGTAGATAAAGGAGATAAGGATCGCACTGCCGTGAGCTTCGCCGTGCGTTTGGTTGCCAGATGAATTGAAGAAGAAGTCGTCGTCTTCCAGGTGCGTCAGTGTGCTGTTGTCCAGCATGCTGATACTGAGTATAGTCTCCAGGTGCGGATGACAGCAGTGTGTGTGTGTGTGTGTGTGTGTGTGTGTGTGTCAGAGAGAGGGAAAGACCTCAGCGCATCTCTGGTCGCATTGTGTCAGAAGGCGCATCTTCTCTGTAGTCCTCTCTCGCCGCAGCGCGCGCGCACCAGCACCAGCACCCGCCGCCGCGCAGAGTTCCTCTCTCCCCACACACACACACACACACCGGCTCAGGCTCCCGACGTCACTCGCTGCAAAATGACGTTGCTTTGGAAAACGACTCTCTCAGAACAATGCGTTACTTCCGACGTCAGACAACTTTCATAAGCCATTGCTTTCTGGGGTTAATTAATGCCACTTGTAACAGCAGCTGCACCTCAAACTGGAGAGCTGGAGAGCATCTTACTGCAGTAGCCTCACTAGTGCATTTAATAGGAAATGTGTTCACACTGTTTATATTGTATCCAACATTTTAATTACTATAATAGAAACTGCCCAGTGCCAGATTGTTTGCAGTCTTAGGTATGTAGTCTATTAATATAACATTTTAATGAAATAAGTCACCAGTCATGTGAGGGATTTCAGGGATTGTACTGTCTTCACACACACACACACACACACACACACACACACACACACACACGATTCCTTGAATTCAGTTTAAGATTGCATATGCATTGTGCACAGCAATTTCCCCTGTGTTGAATTAACGCGTAAAGTGTTAAAATAACACCCAGCCGTGTTTATGAGTTCAGTGGGTCACAAATAGACTAAAAGTGCTAAAGCAACATTTGGGATTTTACTGTATTCGTGCTACATTGGAGCTGAAGTTGTGTTTGATACTCGGGTTACTGTATATTTGAAACACGTGCCTATTTCTGGCACCATCTAGTGTTGGCGCACATCAGATGAGCTCAAAGGTGTTTTGTCGCACTTAGATGCACAGGAAACAGATGCATGAATATAAAGCTGGCTTTGAAAGTACAGATAGAGTATATCCATGTGGTTTTAGACTATATGTTAATTTTATTTACTTAATGTCAATGTTTGTGCTGCAAGAAATGATGGTCCATGTGAACTGTTAAAACATAAATTTGTCTAAAAGAAACAATTCTTGTTGGATCTATAATAATAATAATAATAATAATAATAATAATAATAATAATAATAACCATACAGGTCATACAAAATGGGAATAAATACAATAGTCAACTGGAATAATAATAATAAGAAGAAGAAGAAGAAGAAGAAGAACCAATAAAAGTCACTGCCGTTGGGAGCGCACCTACATAAATTTGTCTTTGTATGAAAAACCATTAAGATTTTCATTAACTGTAATTAAGGGGCCAGACATGTTTTAGTATGTTAATGCTCTGTGTACAATGTGAGGTCCATCACAAGTTTTGATGTCAACTGTACCCCAGACCTTCTAATTGAACATTATTGCCTGACTCCATTAATGGACCTACTCAAGTGGTTAAATGATCAAATCCCCAGAGCTATGCAGCAAAATCTAGTGGAAAGCATTCACAGAATAGCAGCGGTTATTATTGCAGCAAAGAATGAGCTAAATCTGGATTGAGATGTTCAGCACACACATATGGGTGAGATGGTGAAGTGTCGACACACCTTTCACCATATGCTGTAGAATACTATACAGAATAAACGGAATCAGAACATCAAGTAAATGAAAATGTCTTTAAATAGTAGTAGATAGATAAAGAAAAGTTTTGAATATAGTAGTTGAGATAATATTCGCTATATAGTATTTTACTTAAATGATACAGTTATAATGAAAACAAAGCCTATACAAAACAAACAGTATGGGCTGTGCTCGAGGGGCATATTCCACTGTACAAATGTTTTTAAGGGTGCTACATTGTTTGTGTTGCTCAATGACCACACATAAGAGTATCATCATGCTGATGCTGGAGAGCTCATAAGATTATTATTTGGATGAAATTCTACTCTTTTCATCATTATAGTTTGAGTGTGTATAATGGAGATAAAATGAATTACTACCATTGTCATATCTGAAAAGCTTTATATCCCTGTTTGGTTGTTCTCCATTGAGATGTTTATGAATTGAAATATATAACCACGCTGTTAACTGCCCTCTTTCTCTAATTTGAGAGCGAGTACTGTAGTGGAAAATAGCCTGCTTTTCAATTCAAGGAGAAGGACAAGAAGGATCATTTAAAGCACATTTGCCTTCCCCATTTCCATAAATTACCACCATCCTGACAGTACACTTACAAACATGGCTTGCCATGAATCTTTAGTTCAAGACTGTTTGGGTGTGTGTGTATATATATATATATATATATATATATATATATATATATATATATATATATATATATATATATATATATATATGTCATATATCTGGTGAAAGTGTTAAGATAAATGTCTCACTAATACTGTGTAGTTTATAATCAAAGCAAAATATTGTGGGTTTTAAAATGGTGGCGTGTGGAATGAGGCTAAGGTAGAACTGAACTACTCATATAGCACAACATGTTTATTGATATTACTGGGTTCAATCGTGCAAATTACAGGGAAAACTCTTTGAAATAATGTCATTTAAAGCAGTTCATGTTATGTCTTCAAACAAATGCTGTAGAAATCTAGCAATGTGTTTATTCTGTAACCATAGCAACCATCTGCCTCTTATTTTGCACAGAAGAATAAGGAAGGTCTTGGTTACATGAGCTGCAACATGTTTTAATTTTATTTATAGTACTGTGTCCTATAAACAAGGTATTCTTAGAAGGTTAAGATGTATGAAATTCCAGATAGAAAGAAGCCAACCCACAAGTCTATCTCCCCAACAAACAGTATGTCCAATCAACAGTATATACACTGTATATAGCATTAAGGAATGCCTTTCTCATGCCTCACAGCAGTCAGAGCACATAGATAATTTAAATGATGTAATTGATGTAAAAGAGTGCATCAAGTCAACTGTGAATATGTTTGATTGGTCTGAAATATAGTATTATGGTAAAAACATTTTTTGTAGCTTAATTTGTGGAAAAATCCCAAATACTTATTTGTGCTACTTCAGGGAGTAGTGCAGATATACCGTTATATTAAAGTAGACAAGAGGGTTGATTGCGGGTTGAGTCAGATTTGTCCAGCTCATCCCTGGGCAATGTCTGAGTCATCACTGGAGTCCTAGTCAACAGTCTGTAAGTACTACTTGCATACCTGAGCCAATTTCATTCACCCATATGAGGAAAGGAGAAGAAAGAGCATTGCAGCATTCCTTTTTATATACATAACGTTCAGTCCAGTGACAACATTTGGTGCACGTGGCAGAGATCCAGATGATCCAAAACTATAGAAAAATATCAACTGCCTGTGGCAGGGATGCCTACCTTCCAGATGGGCTGAGCAACTTCAGCTGTTAACCAGAATATCCTGGTGGTGAATGTTGTGGTAAAATTTTAAGGCTTTCTCAAGATGCTCCTAACTTTCAACAAATTATTTAAAAAATTTGAAGACAAAAAAATCACTGTGTACACTTTGGGTTGAGAAGAAGCAAAACCAGATTTTATTACAACAGCAACAACATGCTGACCCACAAGACAAAATCAAAAATAAAACAAAAAGGTCAGAAAAAAAAATCGGAACCCTTCAGAAAGTAGTTCACGACATGCCAGTGCCCCAAAATGTGTGTCCACTTCCTTTTTCCAGCATGGGTCTGATACACATTTATTAATTATTTTTCATATATAATTAATTCAACTACCTAATTATTATGTTATAAGTACAAGCCCACTTTATTTCCTGCTCTTCTACTCTCAATCTCATAATTATTCACATATGGGTTATCTTCTCGAGCTAGGCCATGTCTTTTGCTAAGTCCTACTTAATTAATTGTTTTTGATGGGTGGTGGTAAATTTGACCTTTTTGACCAGATTCTCTCTGGCCTTCTATCAGATCACTTCATGTCGCTCCAATTTTCCTTCTTCGACAAAATATATGTACTTTAGGTGTCTAATTTCCCTTTTATTAGCCTGTGGTGTGCCTTTTATGCTTTATGAATTACTGGAGTATAACTAAGTCTACTGATCAGCACTACTCAACATGAATATAACATTTTGTGCTCTTATACTGATTATGTTATCACCAGTTCTGATTCTATTCTATTTATGTATTATGTGTGTGGTATTTTGCATATTTAACTGTCAAAGTTAAAAGGTCAGACACCATTATATTCTATTATACCTCTTCATATGCTTATGATATTATTATTATTATTATTATTATTATTATTATTATTATTATTATTATTTTAAAATCAAGAGATCAGTATCTGCTCACTTTCTTCTCTACTTTATGTAACTTTTGGTACTCCAACTGATTCCTTTCGTTACGGACTCTTCTACTTCTATGCTTCTGGAGGATGGCCCTACCAAATCGACTTATTTTGCTGATCCCGATAGCCCTATCAATCTCTCCTGTGCTTATGATATCATGCATATTATTGATGAGTAATAATTTCTCTGCTGTAATTACATCATCTCACTCACGTTTTAAAAGGAGGAAGTTCGTCCATCTGTGACTCTTTTCATGTTTTGTGCTCGGCTCATCAGTTCTGAGAAGATGTCGTCACTCACTCATTTTCTATACCTCTTAATCCTGTATACAAGGTTGCAGGGGGGGTTGGAGCCTATCCCAGGAAACTTAGGGCACGAGGTGGGTTACACCCAGCCAATCCACTCACACACACTATGAGCCATTTGGGAATGCCAATTAGCCTAATCTGCATGTCTTTGGATTGTGGGAGGAAACTGGAGCACCTGGAGGAAACCCACCAAGCACAGAGAGAACATGCGAACTCTAAGCACACAGAGGCGAGAATCGAACCAGGCCAGGAAGCTAACCACTAAGTCACCATGCCACCTTTCTGAGAAGATGTTTTGGTCTTAATTTGTACTCTGAATTAGGGAGAATTTGATTGACTTGCCAAAATGTGTGTTTATATATATTGTTTTCTTTCCTGTTATTTTACTTGTCATCTGGATTAAATTCCTTTTTCTGTCAGTCCTGTGTCTCAAATGTGTTTGTTTTTTATCTTACTTAAACTTT
>JAAGKR010005413.1:18856-51325 GCA_011419295.1 Clarias macrocephalus | reverse complement strand
TGTGACTGAGAAAAGGTTTTTTCCTTGCATACCTCACAAAGAGCTTGTTGGCATGTAGATAGCGTCTGATGGTTGTTTTGGAGACTTTGTGACCCCAATATGCTATTATTTGTTGCAGTTCTTTAACAGTGAGCTTTGGAGAATTTTTTATTTCTCTTACCATCCTCATCACTGTGCGTGGAGGCAAAATAAACTTGCGTCCTCGTCCAGGCTTGTTTACTACTGTTCCAGTTTTTAAAACTTCTTACTGATTCCTCTCACAGTAGATATGGGCAGGTGCAGGCGGGTGGCTATTTTCTTGTACCCATTGCCTGACTTGTAAAGGTCGACACACATCTGCCTTACTTGAATGGTGTGTTCCTTTGTCTTTCCCATGTTGAAGCGTGGATAAGAGAAATGGCCTCTGTGTCACGTCATATTTATACCCCAGGGAAGCAGGAAGTGATAAATTACTAATTAAATGTTCCTAGATACTCTGATCAACTTTGTAAACTACTGTAGGAATGACAGAAATACTTCAATTACATTTATTTTCTAGGAATTGTTAGGGGTGCCAATAATTGTGGAACAGGTCATTTTATGAAAAATAATTATTTGTTAGTTAGGGATTTTTATTTCCCCTTAAAATTCATGTTATATTTTTCTACAATTTTCAGTGTGACAATATGCTTCTGCAATAAAAACTGAATTTATTTTAGGGCTTTTAACACATCTTAACCAGGCGTGGCAATAATTATGGTGGGCACTGTATATATATATATTCATATGCATACTCAATATATACAGTAGTCAAGCTATAACATGTAGCAATAGCAATATCAAAACGACTGTGTGCTTTTATACAAATGTTCCACAAACAATTTATTATTATCAGATTATGATTAGTTTGTTTATCTAACAAGTTATTTTGCTTCACCAACACATATCCTTCCATGCCTGGTCGAACTAATTAACCGCGACCAGGGAGGAGCTGGTGACCAGCAGTTAGTGAAATTAACAAGAGGGAAAGTAGGTTTGATTTATTAGTGGTACTACTGTGCAGTATGCAGCCAAAAGGTGAGGAGAATTAACCATGGAGGCGATGGACAATCTTGAGAAACTAACTTCCAAGGTTTCAGGGTCAAATCCCAAATATAGTTAAATGGAAAGCTAGTGCGCTTTGAAGGGTATACAATCGCATGTTCCACATAAGTAGTACACTTATTTAGTCAGCAAAAAGTCCTAATATCTGAACAATAAGATTTTTTAAATATATTACAATAAAGGTTGTCCCTGACTTATGAACAAGTCCGATTTGTTCATAAGTCCGACAAAGTGAGTCTTAAACGCCTTTGACATGGATATGAAATGTAAAGCATACCAATCCACACTGCACCAAAATTTTTAATTGCGTCTAAGGAAATCATTCTCACAGTGAAATGTTGTCTCTGCGCATTTAAATCACGAGGGAAATCAGAACGACATTTTGCCTCAGAGCTGTTTTCCACTGTATTGGACTGTGAACTCCGTTTAGTTGGGAATTTTCCTGATTCATTGAAACCGGTGAGGCCGACTCATTTCTCCCACCACACACGCACACACATACTGTACAATATACCGGATTTTGGACATTTTATACATTCACTTACACACTGAAAATATTGTATATAATTGTAAATATTGGTGCACTGCAGTGTCTATTTTTAGTACAATACACGTGAGCTACTTCTGTGATCGAACCGGAAGTAGAACTGCGGCCTGTTCGTATCTAAGGAAATTTGTAACTCGAATGTTCCTAAGTCGGGGACTACAGTACCTTATTATTAACAATATTTAAAGATGCTTCACTCCCTTTATACTACAACATACTGTTTGTTTAATAGCAGAATGGCATAAGATACTTTATATCCATTTATAGTCAAATTTAATGTTGGGCTGTAAATTTAAGGCAGGTACACTCAACTTTTTAAAGTGCAATCAATAATGCAACATACAGTAGCACAAACACAAGGGGCTGGTTACAGTGTTGAATAATAGCGATAACTGTTTGTAAGTGACTGTAACCAAAGTTTATTTAATTTAGCTTAAAGTTCAACATTAAATAGCCGTTGAGTCAGCGGTCATGTCTCAATAGCTCTCTGATGACAAAGAATTCACTGTCCGTTTGTTGGGACTGTGGTGTCTCATGCACTCATTCCAATGCTAATGCTAGTTAATAGTGCATACAGTACATCTTAACCTGGGATTAGTCTTGTACACAGGACTACTTCTCCTAAAGAGTTTTAACATGAATTTTGCCTCATTTGAAGTAAATTTCTGAGGTAAAAAATATAAAATTATCAGTAAAATTGCTAACTTTGACAGTTTGGAGCGGTCTGTTGGTCAACCGGTTGAGGAATGTGTTGTTAAATGATGCTAGTTTTCAAGTTAAGTTGTTTACAATTTGTTGTACAAGCTAGTGTTACAGGTTACAGATCTCTCTCTCTCTCTCTCTCTCTCTCTGTGTGTCTGTCTGTCTTTTGTTTGCTAAGCTGATATGATTCAGTACATTACTGGGAATGTAGTGTTCACAACCTTTATAGACATGAGTTAGAGTGGACTTGCTGCTGCAGGTTGATTTTGCTGTCAACAGGCTGCGGGTTGTGCTTTTAGCAGAATGTCCTGTACGTTAACATCAACAATATGAAGCCGAACAGGAACACTGGATGATTTTCATGTCAAAGGTGTATAAATGCTAATAGTAGTCAAGATTTATTTATCATTATTTTTGTATTTGATTTTAGACAGACTTTGGTAAATTATTTTATTATAATAATACTAATACTACTACTACTAATAATAATAATACATTTAATTTATAATGTACTTTATATTTGAAGCAAATCTCAAAGTGATACAAATTCATTTGACCCGAAAGCTCTGATAAAAAGTTTTAAATAATAAAATAAATGTTTATAATACTGTTAATAACATTACATAAATCACATTACCTTCAATAATTGAAAAAATATCATTGTCTAACATGCAAGATTGTCTAACGCTGAAATCGCTACATCAAAAACCTCTACATTACCTTAATTTTGAACCTTGAAACGTACACTTTTCAGCAAAAAGTGCAGATTTTATTTTTTTATTTAATCAAAAGCCGATACATCTTGAAAAGTCAATCACATGACTTTCAGTCACATGATCAGTCAAGCAAATAGACTTCCTGCACAACAGGAGCTCCTTGAATGTGTTTAATGCGTTTTTGGGAGAATGTTGACGTCAAGAACAGTGTGTTTAAACTCATAACGTTGTTTCAGTCCCCCCAGCTGTAATAATGGACATGAATACATCTGCCATTTTCTGTAAAATACTAGTACTGTGCTGGAGCAGAGGAATAGCATTACAAACTGAGACGCACGCACTGTGTGTATAAAGATGATGCTCGTTTATGTGTGTTAAGCCATTGGTTAAATGGTGCATAACTGTACTATGATATGTGAGGAGGAAGCTGATGATGCGACAACCTGGTACTTTTATATTGCCTATAACGTTTATGATCTTCAACAATCTTTGTAATTAAAATGCAATAAAAATTCTGCATTGTTCCGTGATCTAATTTGCCACATTTGCTTTCTGATTGACTCGAGACAAAATCACAATCAAAGCAGGAGTTTGCTACGGTCTATCCTTTCTTAAAACACGACATATTAACATATTATCACTAGTGAAATAACCACAAACACGACTGCAGGATGATTTTGCCAAAACACAATGTGGGAGGTGAAGTTCTAGCTTTCTGCAAAAATCACACAAAATCCACACTGATATACCCCAAATAATGTTGACAAAATATTTCGCCATTTGTGCTTTTTAACACCCTTGTGACTCCAAGAAAACAACATGAAAATAATATTCTCCATCAGTTTCTGATACTTTTTGCTGCAGTTGAAAACACTTTTTTAAAACTGCAAAACTAATTTGATGTCAAACTGCCCAACAATAATATTATTTCAGTAATGTTTAATACATTAATATATAGCTAATTCCTTACAATTACTGTACATTACCAGTCTGTGAAGTTCTTTTAGTAGCAGTATCGTGAAATGTATAACTACAGTGTTTTGTGATTGATAAAATTAAATTTTCATCTAATTAAATCGATATAGTTTGTATAGCAATTTCTTTTTATCAGAAACGAAATATAGACAGAAAGTTAAAAAGAAATACAGTGTATAGAGTTCTGTCTCTCTCTCTCTCTCGATTCCTAGTCTTCAGTATTAATCTTGATTCATGTTTAAAGCTACTCTGTTTTCAGCTTCATCTGTCAGCTGCACTCCTTCAGAGAAATTGGGTTTGAAAAGCTGAGATTTTATTCAGTCTGGAGGCTTCACAACGCTGCGCTGTCTGCCAGATCTCAGGCATGCATCAAGATTATCATGTTAGATAAACCAAAAGTCAGGAAAGGGAGGTTAACATGCCAGGGTGTGTGTGTGTGTGTGTGTGTGTGTGTGTGTGTGTTCAAATCCCAATCAGACTCAGTGAGAGCTCTTTGCTGACCTGACAGGAGTCGCCGGTGTACTCCGCTGGGCAGGAGCAAACCTCCACGGTGCCAGCTGGTGCCCCGGTGCCCACCCTGCTGGCCTCCTCCAGGCCCACCTCGCCCACGCTGAGTCTCTGAGTGTGTCGGAAGTAAAGCGCGCGGATCCATATGGCCTCCAGCCGAGCCAGCACTCGCATCAGCTCCGCTCGGGACACGGGTCTGTTTGTCCCACTGTGGCGGAAGTTTCCCTGTGGGAGCAGAGCGAGTTCGGTTCATTCAGGACATAATTAACATCATTGGATGTGTGTGTTATGTTAAAGTGTATGGAAACTTAGCACGAGTATCTATATATACAGTATATAACCTTTTTTTTTTTTAATGATATGATATATTTTTAAATATGATATTAATTAAAGAATAATTATTAATAATGCTTTATTGCTATAGCTTTATGGTTGAGATTTTATATTTATGATTTTCTGTTGCATTTTTATAGAACGTTCATGCCTCTGTAATGCACTTTTAACTTTAAGCGGCATTTAATGCAAGAATCTTTTCTTTTTTGTTGTTACAAAAGCCAAAAATCTAATAAAAAAAACAGTATAATGAGATAAAGAGAGGACTGTAACACACTAGAAACTCTAAAAATCATTAATTGCTAAATAAAATAAATACACAATAACTTAATTTAAATTAATGTTGAGTCTTGTTATTGTTAGCCTTTCAGCAATGAAATGAGGGCCGTTCAAGTCAAACCAGGACTTCTGAACACAGTGATGAGAGTAAAAAAAAACCTTTATTTCTCTATATAATGTATAGATATTCTACACTAATGCACTTATCCCAGTGTTTCACTAGTGCTTGGACACCATCAAGGTAGAAAGATTTCTCAGTACTCAGCCGGAGACACGATGTTGAGACGCTGGCGTCTCCTCCACAGGTTGGTTATCGATTTCAAATTTTCAAGGATCAGGCGTTCCACTTGCTAAATGCCGACTGCAGGGGCTCCAAACTACAACAGCCAGGATCACCATTCATGGACGTACGGCCTTCTTTAAAACATTTGCACCATTCAACTGCGGCTAAGAGTCTCATCACCGTACTTTGCTTGAAGTCTTCTGCACATGTCAAGGGCCCAACTTGGCGATGCTGGGATTTGAACCTGGAACCTTCCGATCAAAAATCCAACACCTTAACCACAGAGCTAGCCTAATTACACTAATAACAACAACCATAGCAATTAGAACACCTAGAGCAGTAACTATAGCAACAGCAGCACGAACATCAACAATAAGAAACAAACAGCAGTAATGAGAGCACCAAGAATAACCAACAGCAATAAAAACACCTCCACTAAAGGCAACAACAAGACTCAACACTCATTTAATCCAATCTAACTGAAATGCTTTGTTGGTGTCAGCACCGCACCGCAGACTGGAACAGACGGTTCATCAGGTAAAAGCGGAGCTGCGCCGTGTGTGTATAAGGAGCACCGCAGCTGAAGCTACAGGCGTCTCAGCCTCTTTCCCAGCCGCGCGAGTTTACCGCTTGAGTCAGATTCGATTAAACGCTGGCTGCAGATGTGATGACACGCACCTGGATTCAACAAAAGCATCCAGCACTGTGATCCTTTTGGCACATCAAAACAAGATTATAAATTAGCGAGGAGCGTTTTCAAATGCGATATCCCATCAAGCCACGACCTGTTTCTTTCTGAGCTATAGCTACTGAGCAAAGTTACGTTTGTCTGGTTGAACTGCAATAGAAAGAAAGAAAAAAAAAAAAGGTGGAGTGTGAGTGTGAGTGTGTGTGTGTGTGTGTGTGTGTGTGTGTGTGTGTGTGTCTGAGTGTGTGGGTGTGTGCGTTACCTCGACTAGCTGCACACGACCTTGATAAACCCTGTCTGGAAAAGGAGACTGAGGGTCCTGGTAGACCAGCGTCATTTTCTCACCCTGGGGCAAATAAACGGAAAAATAAATCGTGCCGTCTGTAATCGCTTAGACAGATGGACACGAGTCAACATACTGTGAGTGGAGGATAAATAAATACCTTGAGAATAACGTCAGGGTGCTTGTCTAGGAGGCTCATCCCTTCATTCGGCAGACCGAAAGATTTGATCTGGTAGGTGAGGTGACCCCCGTAAGATGACACCTGGAGCAAACACGGCACAAAATATAGGAAATATACTGCATTATTATTAGTTAAAAATTTTTTTTATTTTGATTGATATTACTACCCCGGAGAGTATGGTAATAGATAGAGTGATAAACAGATTAAGATTAATCTATTATAAACTGTATAGTGAAATTGATACAGTTTAATAAAGAAAAAGCATTTGACTGATTAATAATAATAATAATGATAATAATTGTTATTATTATTATTATTACTAATATTATTAATTATTACTTCCTCACTTCATTGATCCACCATATTTAAGTTCACGCAAAATTTCATCACCTTAACAATTAATATAGACTTATATTAATCTTATACTGTACTTATTACAGTCATAGAAGAATGAAGCTCCTTAAACACTAGAGACAACTTTTGTTAAAAAAAAAAAAAGCAGATATGTCTTTAGACCTGGTTTAAACACTAAGTGATTAATTGGACATGTACAGTCGAACCCTGAAATTTGCGGGGGTTACTTACCTAATAAACTGCAAATTTTGAACGTGGTAAAAATATATACTGTATACATATTTATAGTTTAAACCCTAAATACAAACACTTTTTATAAATGATAAATTATACTTTATTTATATAATTTAATGTAATAATAAAATGTCATAATTGTATGAATAAACACTTTAATTTCATTCCAAACTCAGCTTAAAAAAGAAAAACAGAAAGTAAAGGCGAGTGCGTATACTGTACAGTACTGTACTGTTGTGTCTCCCGTAGTGCTAGAATGTAAAATACAGATGTTACCCCTCTGTACATGTTCTGTAACTCATGCAAGCATTTTTTTTTCTTCGGTATCAGTACTGTAGGGTAAATACAGTAATAATAATTCACCGCTCGCTTTGTGTTCTCTTTACATTTGTAACAAATTCTACCGTATTATATTTTATATGGAAATTTACCTGAATTTATGCTAATAATGTTTACGTTACAAAATTAGTCAAGTATATTGTTATTAATAGTTTAGTGTTTAAACGCATGAAAAAATAGATATTGCGACAAAAAAAATCCATGATAAAAAAAAATTGCTGGTGATACTGTACCCACGAAATTGCGAGGGGTTCCGCGGACAATTATTAGTTAGGTTCTAAGGTTCTGAATCCGTGAGCGACCGAGGACGCAAACTCTGAACCGCAACTCCGCGAGAGTCGACTGTATTCGATTTCACTAAATCTTATTAATGTATCGTATATTGCTTTGATCTATGGTTACTGTCACAACGCAGCTTTACAGAATGAAAAGTCAATTAAAGAAACATGTATGTAATCGGTGAGAATATATACTGTATAAAAATCGAAATAATTAGATTGTCCCTGATGAGCAGGCCAAGGGTGAGGGTGGCCATGAAAATCTCCCTGAGACGGCGATAGGAAGAAACCTTGAGAGGAACCGGAGTCCACAGGGAACCCATCCTCATTTGGGTGAAGTGACATCTAGAGGACGTTCATATCCACCACCTGAGTAACAACTATGTCTAGACGCATGTCTCCCTTGATCTCCAAGAGAAGGTGAGATCAGTCCTGGAGGATTGGCTGGAGCATAGTGCAGGATGGGATGTCATGAGGGCTTTGAGATGCTGGAGTGGTTTTGGCTTTCTTGGCAAGCATCAGAGTTTTGAAACTGATGTGAGCAGCTATGGAAAGCCAGTAGAGGAAGCAGATTAGTGGGACGGTGTGGGAGAACTTATGACGGAGTCATGGAGCTGCATTCTGAACCAGGCAGGTGGAAGGACCTTCACCTGATATGGGGGGTATTTTAGTTATTTTTTGTACCAACTGTACTCGCATATGTACGTTGGGTTTTGATGAGAATATGCGTGTTGTGTAAAGTCTCCCCTGACATGTACACTTTGTTCTCTAGTTTATTTGTTCTCAGACCTTCAGTATAAAAGTACTGGACTGGAGTCTTGATGTTGCTCTACTGAACACTAGATGTGAGTGCGGGTGACGGACGACGTTCTCACCCTGTCCCCGAGGTACGACTGAGGCAAAACCCAGTGGAGCTGCAGCACAGACGCAGGAAGCTCCTGAACATCAGCCACCACCGTATTACTGAGCGAGTTTAACACACTCGGCACCTCTTCCTGATCAGCGGTCACCAGGCGCCACAAGCGCATGTCCACAAACTGGACGAGGAGAGAGACAGAGAGAGAGGAGGGAACATTTTTTCATCTAAAGTGCTTGAGTTTCTATAATTTAATATATTTTAGTTAACATATTAAACACACACACACACACACACACCTTCCCTCTGCGCTTTTCGGAGCTGTGGCACTGATCCGTCACGCCGAAGCAGAAGCACTCAGTACATCCTTTCGGGTTGCTCGGATCGAAATGAAACGAACCCTTACGGCACACGTCACACCGTAGCCCCCCCACATTCCTCTGTAAGAACACACACACACACACACACACACACACACATACACACATCTGTAACTACTCTATATTATAGATACCTTACATGTTTTTTTTTTTCAGCACATCTTTAAAATGTCACAAACAGGTCGCCAGATGGGTAAAATATATTATAAAAAAATTATAATAAAACTAAATAAATAAATAAAATCATAGCTACTGACATGTTTAGGCAGTCTTCCAGTAATAATAATAATAAAAATAATTAGATAAAAATAAAAAATACAAATAAAAGTAAATAATAATAATAATAATAATAATAATAATTCATACAGTGACTTAAAATTATCTTTTTTTTTTTTTTCTTGGGATTGTGCAAATTGTTTGGAAATTACATCGTAAGTGACTCTTGAATACAATTCAGGATAAATGCATAGAAAATTTTAAGAAATTGGGACATCACATTGTTATGATGTCGTATCATTATGTGACATCATAAGAATAATATCGAGTGAACAAGCAGCAACAGAAATCCAGAATATTGATTCAACATATGCTCTCACAAAGTTTAGAAAAATATAAGCCACACAAATGCGAGTTTCTGCCTCCAAACGGACAGTGAAGGCAAACGACTCCTCATTAGGGAAGTTAGTCCTTAATGGTAAAGGTACTTCTAGAGATCAAGAGCATAAAAATCGAAGAGATGATCCAGAGTTAAAGTAAATCGAAATGTATCTAATCAAGGGGACAAGCAAGGATTTACATACAACAGTCACATGGGTCAAAGTCTGTAAACATACATTACACTGTAAAGTTGTTGTGGTAAGATGAGCTGTTGCAAGATCATGCCTTTGTTCATACAAGTTAAATGTGTAATTAAATTCCTTTCTAAATGCAGTTAATGTGCTGTGTTTGGTTTTGTCGTTTATAGTCTTATATCATAAGCAGGACACTTGACACTCGTCACCTTGCAGAGGCAGCGTCCGGTGTTGGGGTCGCAGTTCTGCGCCGTCACTCCTCCAGGGTCACACGAGCACGCCACGCAGTCGGGGAAACGGTAATAACCGGGGACACACTGCGAGCACTGCCGCCCACCTATCCTGGGTTTACAGCTGATACACACAAGAGGAACCGTAACACACTTTACATCCTTTATTCTACAGTGATATAACTTACAATATCTAACACAGAATATAAATCAGCATGTCAGCTTTCGTTCTTTCTTTCTTTTCTTTTTTAAATATCCAGATTATTTCACAAAGGCATATATTTGGAAACTTTTACATTTCTTTTAGACTTTATTATTTAAATGTTCAATCAATTTAAAAAGAAATAGAAAACTTTACTCATTTATTTTAACTTAAGTACACAATGTTTTATGGTTGTTTGAACAGAAAATGAACATTTTAAAATGTATGTAAAAACAACATGCAAAAAACAAAAATTGTTTTACTTGTTAAAACAACTGATTACATTTTCAGATTTCATTATTATTATTATTATTATTATTATTATTATTATTATTATTATTATTATTAATAGTAGTAGTAGTATTTAGGTTGTGCACTGCAGTGTTGATTCATTTTAATGGAAACCTTTTGAATGAATGCATCAAAATGCAAAAAATCTAACAGTGTTTAAATTTTATTGATAAAAATCCAACAATGTTAAAAGTTTATTAAAAATTCAACACTTTTTAAATTTCTTTATTATAGATGTTTAAAACTGTTTTATTGAAACCTATACTACATTTCAATTTCAGTATTAAGAATCCAGGAGTGTTTATTATTATTATTATTATTATTATTATTATTATTAAGAATCCAGTAATGTTTTTATTTATTTATTTATTTATTTATTTATTTATTTTCAAGTAGAATTTTATTCATAAAAATCCAACAATGGTATAATTTTATTTAACACTTTTTTATTTTGTTTTATCATTTATGTTTTAAATTTTTTATTGAAAGAATCCAGTAGTTTTATTAAGAATCCAGTAGTGTTTTTTTTATTATTAGTTAATGAATTTTTTTTTCCAGTAGTGTTTTTATGAATTTTATTTATAAAAATCCAAAAATGTTAAAGTTTTATTTAAAATTCAACACTTTTTTACTTCTTCATTATGGATTTTATTTCTAAAATTTTATTTAAAATTGAACACTTTTTTACATTTCTTTATTATGGATGTTTAAAACTGTTTTATTGAAACCTAAACTACATTTTAATTTAATTACTAAGAATCCAGGAGTGTTTTCATATTTTTTTTTCTAGATTTACTTATGTATTTTCAAATAGAATTTGAGTCATAAAAATCCAACAATGGTGAAATTTTATTTCTAATTCAACACATTTTCATTATGGATGTTTACTTTTTTTTTTATTGGAACCTAAACTACATTACAGTTTTATTATTAACAATCCAGTAATGTTTTAAATTCACTGTTAAAGATCCTTTTTTTTCTAAGAAATCCTATTTAAATTTGCTAATTATAATTAAAAATTTAATGGTATTAAGTATGCATATTTTGGCTTAAATAAAACACACACACAAACACACACACACACACACACACACAAATTGCTAGTGTAAAATCCATAGTTCTCCACATTGTTACACACAGTTCTTCAGTGAACTGCAGATGATGAAACACGGTTCTGGTGAGAACCCCTGACTCACAAGCACTGGCCGGTGGTGACGTCACACTGTCCCACGTCTCCCCTTTGGATTCCGGTGGGTGAACAGTCACAGCCTTCGCAGCCCAGCAGCGGGTGATAGCTGAACGTCTCGCTCTGACAGACATCGCAGGCGGGACGCACCGTCTGGGGAGGACAGATACACTCACCGGTGACCTCGTCACACAGCCGACGCCCACACTCACACGCTGCGGGGACACATGGAGACGGGGATCAGCAGGAGTACATGTCAGGGGCGTTTCGACATTATTAAGCAGCTTTTAATATTGGAATAATGATTAATTAAGGAGGATGTTAATTAATTACTCGACTTGTAATGTTCACAACTCAGAAAATAGAAAATAAACACTGCACTATTGAATTCTGAATTCTAAACGTTTTCCTATTTTCTTTTTTCTATAAAAGCAGCTGTGCATAATAAAATGGTCTTGTTCATACAATTCCACAGTGTGTCATACTTCTTTATGTTCACCTTAAGTATATAAATAACTTAAATTACAATAAATGAATAAAGGACATTCAAAAAGTGTTGTTTTTTCAGTGAGAATATACAAAGAAAAAAATGAACAGCATTAAAATGTCACTTAAATCTTCTTAATTTCCAAGTAAATACTTATATCAGAAATAAAATAGTATGTTACGGTTTATATACAAGTCACTAAATACACACTGGATGCAATAAATCAGATAAACAGGAAACAGGACAGGATAAATTCGATGTGCAACACGCGAGGCGTCCAGCAGAGGGCACTCACGTCTGCAGTATGGAAATCCGTAGAAGCCTGTGGCGCAGCGAGAGCACTGGCGCCCAATCACGTGAGGCCTGCACTGACACTGGCCTCCTACTGGCTCGCAGGTAGGGCTGCTCGATCCCGCTTTATCACAATAGCAAGGCAGAGCGCCGTCCAGATAGTGTGCGACCAGAGAGCGAGCCGAGCTCTTACAGAACTCAGAGGCACTGTGGAGGCTGAGAGACGGGAAAGGAAGTCAGAGTCAGGGCGGTGAGGAAAGGGGAAGGACAGGGACAGAATTTAACAATGATTGAACAATGCAATAAGAAGAAGTTTTAAATATAGGTAAGTGCACACGCACTCGATGTGAAACCCCAGAGCTCCACACTGACTGATGAAATCCGAAGCCTTATCCAGAGCTTTGGGATGAAGAAGTTCAGGGCTGTAGCTTTCCTCGGGAATCACCAGCACGGAATCCTTCAGTGAGAATAGAATTCATCATCATCATCATCATCATCATCATCATCATCATCATCATCATCATCATCATCATCATCATCGCACTAAAATTACCAAAATCACCTAGTCGTCCTTTAAACTGTCGCACCTTCTCATCTCCTGTAGCTGTACATTAATTCACAGTGAGCTAATTTTCCTAGTTGATCTTA
Source organism: Clarias macrocephalus (assembly GCA_011419295.1). Lineage (NCBI taxonomy): Eukaryota > Metazoa > Chordata > Actinopteri > Siluriformes > Clariidae > Clarias > Clarias macrocephalus. The sequence continues at coordinate 38,181 of JAAGKR010005413.1, read as the reverse complement.
TTGTAAATAAATGTTTACTTATAATTACATGTTGCCTTTGTTTTTCATAAATTCATATAATTACAGTAATTATAGTCATATAGACCTATGGCTTAAGTAGTCTAAAGGAAATCTCAGCTGCACATGTTTTATATTTTAATAAATCTAGCATATTGTCTCTATTGTTTTTTTATTTTGAGATAAGAAAAACAACCAAAAAATATTTTTTTTGCATTTCTATTAATAATATTAAACTTAAAAGTTGTCTTTGTTTTAGCGACAGATTTTCTTTAAATACCTTAAGTAAAAAAGATTGAATAGATTTACATGAATAGAACAATATTAGCGCTGTATTACATATTTATCACAATATACCATAATAATAACAATTTTAAATGAATAAATTAGACTTTTTAAAAATACATTTAACATTTTTTTACATTTTAATATAAATAATAAACTTGACTTTTTAAATGAATACATTTGTGTTTTTGTTTTTTATTATTTATTTTTGATTATTATTATTATTATTATTATTATTATTATTATTATTATTATTATTATTAGAGTAGCTAAACAAATTTGGACATTTATTCAGACCTGATACATTATTACCCAGACACAAGTGGCAACCTTACAGCAAGTGGAAATACCTCGACTGTAGTCATATTAGTTAATAATATATCCTATTATGAAATTATTTATTGCGAAGAACATTACGGCTTTTCAAGCTATTTTCTTTTAACGTCCTTGTAGAAATGCACACCGTCTTAAAAAATTCTACTTGAACTAACTATTCAAGATACTATTACATGCCTACAGGACATTTATATACAGTAGCATAACGTCATGACAAAAATAAATTGTTTACATTTTTCAGCTGTATACAGCACCGGTAAAATTCTTGAGCCGCCCCGAATTTCTTCATATTAAATAAAATGTCATTAAATTATGCAGTTTAAATTGAGAAAATGCAAACAGTTGTTTTAACACTTTATTTTATTTATTATTTTAGTTATATTTATAATTTTTAATGCTTGAATGATTCATAGGTCACTGTGTGGCTTAACAAATACACTATAACACATTCCTTTGAAACTGCTCAGGTGCAGCTTAAAGTAAGAGCTAAAAACGCCTTTCAAGGAACCCGGAGAACTATTTCTCAAGACTATATACTGTAGAAATACAACAGAGTCCGGCACTATGAGAAAATGATTGGCAGCTTAAGACTTTTGCCCAGTACTGTATTCATATATATACATTTTGTATCAGAATAATGTCAATATGGTATTAAAGCTGACGCTTCGTTTAATCCGAAACCAACAAAATATACTTAAGTGACTTATTATTTCTGATTTACAACCTCAGTGTTGCATACAGTGGTGAAAAAATAAAACCTGAACAAATCCTTTATTTTGCCGTTTTCAACGACTCCTATGAGCTTATTAACTCCGTGTATAGTCCTTTATGATCTTTATATGGTTTTAAATTAAGCCTTTAGCTTGAGGGTTCTTAGACCCTGAACTACTTGTACTTGCATGAGACTGTGTTTGTGATGGAATAAATACAGCTCTTGGTAACAGTCTCTGACTTTTAGTCCTGCTGTAGATGTGATATAAATAATCACAGCATTGTATTTTCACTCTTGCGGCTTGACTGGCAACGCTTTTGAAAATTCCATTTTAGCTGTCCGTGTAGTGCAGAAAAAAAGAAAAAAAAAGCACTTAAAACTTGGGCGAATGGGCAGAGGATCAGAGAGTGTCTCTCTCTCTCTCTCTCTCTCTCTCTCTCTCTCTTTCGGAGTGAAACACTCAGCCAGCCAAATACCAGTCTTTCATACCCTCCTCTCCTTTTATAAAAGAGAACCTTTACATAACAGTGTATACGAGGTCAGATAAAGCATCGCACACAGCCACCATGAGTTCATTACTGCAACCAATGTAGGTGTAAAACTAGAAACTCGCGAGTTCCAGCAAAGAAAAAGTAAAACAAGAATGAATGCGGTGTAATAAAGGCGTCCTGACCAGCGTGAGGGTTTTCCCCTTTGGGATCTTCAGAGTGATGGACAGAATCTGCTGGAGGACATCCAGCGCGATGCGTCTCTCCGCTATAACCACACTCCTGCAGCCAGACACCGAGGGACAGAAGGAGGCATTTATGTGACCTGAAAAAAAGGAAATTAAATCATTTAAAAAAAATTTTTTTTTTAATGGGCGTGAGCTCATGCGTGCAAAATAGGGGTCAAAGAGCTGATCGCTTACCTGTCCATTTCACCCCCGTATCCAGCAGCACGTCTACAGGGAAAGTAGTGTGCTCGGGCTGACAGTAGTGCACCACAAACATGTAGCGGCCTGTCTGAGGCACCTCTGCTCTCAGTTCCACCTCCGTCTGAAAGCAGGAACAGACAGACTCGCGGGTTAATGCGCCAATTTGGATCCATTATATTATAGACATAGTTTGGGTAATCACAACGTTGAAAACCCGAACCAACACGCCTTTAGTTACTGCCCGCAATCTGGGGGCAACTCTGGACAATCAGCTGTCTTGTTCCACACACATTGCTAACCTAGGGTTAAGACATCCATCTAGACCTTTTTCTGTCCTGGGTGGGGGAATGAAATTCCTCTAGATGTCCGTCTCTGGTAATCTGCTAAAAACGACGACTGAACAGTTTCTTCAATGTTTGCGTTAATTCCAGTTAAGGCTTTAGACGTATTCCAGAATCTACCCGTTTTCATTCCCAACATTTGCAGAATAATAAAAACATCAGAGGACCCGAAAATCGCTGACAATTTTGGTCCTTTCACAGACAGGAACGATGGGAATCACTGGGTGAACGGTGGTCAGGTCTAGACATTTTGAACCTTTTTGTTTTGGCCTCTGTACACCACCCCACTGAAACCCTCAAGATGTAAGCGGAGTCAAGACTCTCAGCGTTAATTCATTCAGGTTTGAATCTGTAATCTTGTGCATGCAGTCAGGTCCCTGAACCACTGAGACGGTGGCACTATACAGCAGTCGCGAAAGCAATTTGTCGTACCTGGGGTGATTTGAGCAACGGTCCGTCGCACCGCCCCGAAGCCTGAGTGTTGAATCTGGAAGGTCGGATCACGGTCGAGGCGTCTAAAGTGAGCGCTGTGGCAGGTGTGTGGAAACGTCTCTGGATGCAGTGCTTACTGAAACAGAGAACCAACACAAGTTACTGTCTCTGCAGGAGCTGTTCTTGCTTTGGTTGTCTCTGGTGGCTTTGACAACACCAGGCGGAGATCAGAAGCAGGAAAGCAGAGACGGTTTTTCTTCAGGCTTTTCTGCTGCGCCTGAATGCAGCTCCGTAGAGCACAAGCTCCATGTATTTCATCTTATTGTCTGAAGCTCCCTCATCCCATCCAGTGCTCCGTCAGGAAGGCTAAACTTTTACAGCTCCTTCCTCCGAGGGATTGCCACAATCAAAAGCAAACTACTGTCAGTTGTCTTCTGCGATGTTGTAGAAATATCACTTTGCACTGGATCTTCATAGTCAAAACAGAAAACAATGTATCTACTGTATGAACCAGAACTAGCCAAAGAACCGTCCAACCAGCAGGGGATTCATGGCTTTTTCTCAAACGGACCAACCAGTTTGAAAGAACCTCAGTTGAGAAGAATGTCCACCTTCCTTGGGGTGAAAGTCTAGGACTCTAAAAGGAGTTCTGGTTGTTACAGTTGTTTGTAGAACAATACACTAAAAGGTTTAACTTTCAGAAAGAGTTTCTTGAACTGTTCTTCAGGAAGCCAAGAACAAGGAACACAATCTGAACAGTCTTTAGGGAAAAATGTTGTATCTAGCATCCTAAAAGATTTAGAGGGAACTTTATTATTATTATTTTTTACTTTTAGAGTTTACTCTTTAAGAAATGTTTCAAAAATGTGTGGAGGAACTTGAGGACGATGTGAAAAAAGGTTTTATCTAGCTTTCTAACAAATTGTTTGGGTTGTCCCTTTCAGAGAACTCATAACAGTTCTATGGAAAACCAATACAATAAATGGTTTCTTTTGCAGTAAGGGCTGCAAGAAATGTTTGGCAAGACGGTACTAACACACCATACCCAAACTACCCCAAGAATCCTTTTGATCTTGGATGAAAATAATGTGTCCAAAGAACTCGTGTAGAACCATACACCAAGTGTTCTCAGTCATAAAGGGTTCCAAGAAGTGTCGCAACTATAGTTGAACTCTCCATAGTGTTCACTCTTCATCGGTGGACAGTTGGAAAAATGGACTTGAAGTTAACTAGAGCAAATTTCATGTCATACAAATGCACATATGAGCCTGGTTCCTCTCATGGTTTCTTCCTCATGTTTTCTCATGGGGTTTTTCCTTGCCACTGTTGCCTCTGGTTTGATCATTATAAGGGACAAACTGATAAAACTGATATAAAATGTACACCGTTTTCAATTTATATCAAGAATTTTTCATTACTATAAAGCTGTAAAATGTTTATTCTTAAAAGCTCTTTTAAAGTTGTTTTTTAAGAGTGAACAAGCTCTAAGAGTAAGATTCAATTATTTGCCACATGTTTTATAAAGCACAGTGCAATAGGTCAGGAGTAGCTCAGTGGTTAAGGCATTGAACTATGGTTCGGAAGGTCCCAGGTGCAAATCCCACGACCACCAAGTTGTTTCTGTTGGGCCCTTGAGCAAGGCTCTTAACTAACCCTCAACTGCCCAGATATATAATGAGATAAAAATGGAAGTTACTCCGGATAAGGGCGTCTCCTAAATGTAAATGTACTTTTCCCGTGAGAGAGCTGGGGTCAAAGTGCAGGTTCAGCCAAGGATACAGCAGACAACCTGGAGCAGATAGAATTAATGGCCTTGCTCAAGGGCTCAACAGTGGCAGCTTGGCTATGCTGGGGCTTGAACCACCGACCTTCTGATGAGTAACCCACAGCCTTAACCATCTGACCCCATAAACAACATACACAGCTGGCATTCTTCAAGAAGCTAAGAAGCCAGAGCTAGAAAAAAAAGGTTTCCAGCAGAATGTGGAACGTTAGAGGCACAAACCTATACAGTACACAGAACACATTAAATGGTCACGTTATACGTTCTGTGAAAGACCTCTCTAATAATAGAAATCGACATTGTACAAGTACTTCCTTGTAAGGGAGCCCTTGTACCAAGAATCATGACAAATTAGCTCACACACGCACGCAGCTTTTTTTTTTTTGAAGTTCTTATTTGAAGACAAAAGTACGGCTGTATTTTTAGGGATGTGGATAATGGTTAACTTACAGTTTGCCTTGAAGCTAAGATTTGACACACACACACTCTCTCTCTTACACACACACACACACGGCTCTTCATGTTCTTATATGCTGTACTAAAGTTACTCCTTTAATCCTTCACACAGCATATAACCTGCTTAAAGCAGGGGTCCTCAAGGGATCTTTTACAGGAAGCTGATCTCTTTAAAGATTTTTTGTTCCCCCAAACATTTTGTTATAGAAGCTTTAATGGTTCTCCCAGGGGAAGGACTGAAGAACCCATTCAGATTGATAAGAATGGTAATAGGTATGGGTTCACAGACTCAACAGGGTGTTTTAAATCTTATTTTCTGAATCCCCAGCATGTCCAGTTTCTCTTTTTCAAACAGGAACATCATCGAACCCTTCGACCTGTTCCGTAGTCTGTGAGACAAAATAAATCATAACAACACAAGATGGCTTTTTATCGACCCGATGCTCTGTTATTACGCCTGGCCGACTGCCCTCGGATCAGGAACAGACACGGGAGCACGGCGAGGCAGGGTCGAGATGATAAATGGAGGCGTATTGTGCTCCAGGTGAGACAACCGGGCCTGTGTGTGTGGAATGTGAGCAGCCACGCCTGCACCACAGATGTGCTGTTTGCTTCTCCTCACTGAAATACGACTGCTTTCTGATGAGATCAAACGCGGGACAGGCGTGAAAGTTAAGTACCTGGGCGGATTTGAGCTGCGCTTCCACGACTGATTAAGTGCATGTTGGGGTACAGGACGTGTGCTTATCTGCCTGTTAAAAATGTCTACATGGGTTTTATTTTTGAGATCCCACACAACCTTCCAAACATTTTGTTGAAGACATTCCTGTATGGTAGCGTGGGTTTGTTTCTATTTTACACTCACAAGCCTTTTGAGAGGAACCAGAGGAGCGGATGCTGTTCGGCTTCAGAAGTGCGGTGCTGCCCACAGTACATCCTGAGCTTAACTCATCTGGTGTTGTCTTCTGTTTTGTTTTTCCACCTACATCAATTTACATCTATTCATTCTGAACTTTCTGAGACTCATGAGGTTCATGCAGGTTTCTTCACTGTTCTCTGGTTCCCTCCTGCTGTCCACCTGTAGATGAACTTCTGACTGGGTGAGGGTAAGAGCAAGACTTCACAAAGATACAACAAAACTCCAGTATATCGTGACTTGGTCGGTTGGTTTAGAAGAAGCTAACAAGTCATGTGACGCTGTTGTGGGCGGAGCGGTTAGCACTGTCGCCTTGCACCTCCAGGACCTGGGGTCGATTCCCACCTTTGTGTGCAAGGAGTTTGCATGTTCTCCCTGTGCTTGGTGGGTTTCCTCGTGGTTCTCCGGTTTCCTCCCACAGTCCAAACACATGCAGATTAGGCTAACTGGCGTTCCCACATCGTGTGAATGTGTGTGTGAATGTTGAATGTGGGTTCTACCACGGCCGTACAAAAAAAAAAAAAGAAGAAGAAATACAAATGGGCACCATTGGCTTCTACGGTCCCAGGTTAGACCACAGACGATCCTACAAACTGGACGCAGCACCGGTCCCTAGCCGGATTAAATGGCCTCTCTCTCTCTCTCTCATTATGGCTGACAATATTAACATGTTAACGCATTGAATGCATGTGATTAATCTATAAATTAAAGAACTGACTTACTTTTTTTGTTTGTTTTTTTACGCAAATTCATTATATGCCCAAGTTTGACCCTAATGGCTTCCCATAATCGCATCTCAGTTAAACGGCTGCGTGTGATAATGGACAATGAGATGACTGAGGAAACATCACCAGGTGGGCTGAACAGCAAGTTTCATTATAAAAATCTTATAGATGGACGTTTGGATGAAACCAAAGTTGTTTGCTCGAGCTACCTTCAAGGGGAACTACTTTTACAAGAATACATTAACTGTAGGACATGGGAGTGGTGGGTCAGTTGGCAAAGGCTGTAAGTTGTTGATTTTCGGACCAGAGGTTCCAGTCGTCAGTGGGTTGCCACACCCCACACCACACAGCCACTGCATGCGTGCCGGTCCCATTGGAAAGACATTTATTAAACGTTAATGTTTGAAATATTATAAAACTGCATCTAACCAGTTTGTCATGCATTTCTTTATTCCAACAATGCGCGTTTATAATACAAGTAAAATTGTGATTAATCGCGATTAATCATAGGCTATGGCTGTGATTAACTAGATTTATTTTTAACCGATTGACAGCACTCTATTATATACATGTATACACACACACACACACACACACACACACACACACACACACACACACACACACACACACACACACACACACACACACACACACACACACACACACACACACACACACACACACACACACACACACACACACACACCTCCTCACCTGTCCTCTGTGAATTGTCCGTGGTGCGAGACGCAAAGCACCGTGGGCTGGACAAGCTCCATGGTGAACTCATCGGAAGGGATGGCGTACACTCGATACTGTGGGAGGGGAAAAAAAACAAAAAAAAAAAAAAACAGGGAAAGATCAAGTCATTACACAATACCGGATTGCATAACACGAGGCACTTGTAGGCTCTCAAACGATAAGAGAATTACTTTTAGTCCCCGCTCTTTAAAAAAAATAATAATTCAAACAAGGTCCGAAAACCCGGAACAGAAGGTCCAAGTGTAATCAGAGTGTCATACAGTAATAGTGATCTCTCACCAGCAGGGCCGAGCGCGTTGGGGACTGCAGGAGGATCTCGGCCTTGGGGGGAAGCAGAATGTGAGCGATGCGGTTTTCTCCGTCCACCACCACGGAGCGACAGAGGAAGCTGCAGAGTGGGACATGTTTCATTTGTCAAAATTTCGATTTTTAATACTACATCTGCAACTTGCATGTCTGCGTTTGGATTCCACCAAAACGTTTCTTCAACCGACTCGAGCTCTCTACCTCCATCAAAATGATCAGGACACTACTGTCCATTATTACATGGCTTATTGATTAACCACACCTATAAGCACAGCTGTAGATGTTGGCTCTGGTTTGAACTTGGTCCTGCGGTTGTCCTCCGATATAGACGTTAACATTCTGGATGGCGTCCGCTTCGTTGGCGTATTCCAGAACCAGGACGTGCGAGCCGGACTCGGGGACGTGCAGCGTCAGACGCAGCTGGAAAGAGACAAACATGGGGGTCACCCTACAAATACTGTATAAATTTGCCTAATTTACTGTAAGCTCACATAAACGGACGTCGATACTTCTGGTTTAATAAAGCGTTTCATGGTAAAGAAAGGGTAGTCCAAAAAAAGCAAGGAGGACCTCAGAGGTTAAGGCATTGGACTACGGTTCAGGAGATTCCAGGTTCAAACCCCACTAGCACCAAGTTGTCCCTGTTGGGCCCTTGAGCAAGGCCCTTAACGCTCAATTGCTCAGATGTATAATGAGATAAAAATGTACGTCCCTCTGGATAAGGGTGTCTGCCAGATGCCTAGATGTAGAGGTAGATGTAGATGTAGATGTAGGCGTGGCATACTCGGGGTAGTGTCGCTGTGGTTGCTAGGAGACAATCATGAGTCTCATGCAGATGAAGGTACTATAGCATCAGACACTAAGTGTGTTATACCCCTGATGTTGCATAAGCAGCATGATGTATACAGGGGGTGTTCAAGTCAAACCAGGACTTACGATTGACTCACTTTATTTCTCTATATAATCCCCTGCTACACTAATCCCACTCATCCCAGTGTTTCACCAGTGCTTGAGACGCCATCAAATTGGAAAGTTTTCTCAGTACGCCTGCAGAGTCTGCTTCGTGCCTGAAACACTGGCCTCCCAGGAACTCCTTTAATAGCCCAAACATGTGAAAATGGCTTGGCGATGTGTAAATAACTCCCAGCCGAGTTGTCCCGCCGTACTGTGTCAATCAGTTTTATGCCTTCATTCACAATGAATGCCATCGCAGTTTCCGGTTTGATCACCGCGACAATGAAAATATTTAAACCTAGTAAACTCAATTAAAAAACTAAATTAATTTTAAAAAAAACCTTTCGTAAAAAGTGTTTTATTTTTTCACAATTTTGTTTTTGAGGCAACATTCCTCCTGTCTACGATAAGCAGAACGACAAAACATCGTCCCCTGATTTACTGAAGATTGTTATTGCGTAACCATGACAGAGTTGAAAGGTGTTAACTTTTTTTTTAACGTCTGTGTCTGCTTGCTGTTGTTGTATGTGCATGCCATGCTGTGTGTGTGTGTGTGTGTGTGTGTGTGTGTGTGTGTGTGTGTGTGTGTGTGTGTGTGTGTGTGTGCAGACGCAGTGTAGTGGCCTGTAATTAAGCTAATCTCCCACCTGTCTGCCGTTGACAGACACCAGCTCGGGATGGTCGGCGGTGGGCTGTCGTATGCGGCTGTGTCTCTGCGAGGAGCCCAGGCTCTGAGACGCCAGCGCTGACGGGAACCCGTCCAACGGCACGTGCTTGTAGAGGAGACAGCTGCAACCCGGGGCACAGGGCAAACACAATCAATCTGACCATCTGAGCATGACACAGTACACTGTAAACAAAGACCGTAGTAATATTTGGAAATGGTGATGAATAGTGAGAGGCTAAAAGTATAATAAGTTATGAATAGACAGAACACATGGTGTATAAGTACTGAGGATTCTGAGCAGTGTTTCAAAATGATTAAATAGTGTTTTTACATTATGTAATAAATAAATAAATAAATAAATCATTCTTATTCTTCTTATTATTATTATATTAATTAACTCAGTGCTTAAAAAATGTAATTAGCCTTTTATGTATTATTATACAAATAAAGTCAAATCAAGCATTCTCATGATAAATAAATCAAATTAAATTCAAGAAAATAAATAAATAAATAAATAAAATTTTAACTATCTACAAATCCTCATTCCACTAATAGGTTGTGATTTTATTTACATATAATTATATAAACAATAAATATGTAATTATTTATATTATAATTATAAATTATATAAATAATAGGCAAGAACATGATAGAATTTTTGAGATAATATTTTAAAACCAGACTTTAATTATAAAAAATTAACTGTAAATTTCATTTAAAAAGGAAAGAATCTGTACAGATTTTACTGAGGGAAAAAAGCTGTAGTTTGGCCGCTCAAATATTTCAACAAAGTTGATGAGTTTGCAATCCATCCATCCATCCATCCATCCATCCATCCATCCATCCAGGAGGCGGAGCCCCACCAAGCACAGGGAGAACATTTAGTGTGCAGTACATGATGAATATATGGATAAAGAACTTTTAAATCCTGTTTTTTTTTTTTTCAAAATAATTATTTGCTCCCATTCTATCAGAAGTTGGATGTGATCTCACACATACTCTCCATCTCTGGACTTGTAGCTACACGGCTCTGTGATCTCCTGCTGCAGAATCCGGGCCTCATAGTACGCACTGGGCAGCAGCACCACGTAGTCCTGGAACACAAAACACACACTTTACAGTCGCGCGAGTATCACACATTAGTGCAACTGAAACATTTAAACTTGTGATTAATGGGAGATTTTTTAAATGTGTTTTTCATCCTCATATTTCACATTTTACTGACCAGATTTGTACTGTAAATATGCAAAAATAAAAAACTATTAAGCTCTTAAAGCTGGAATATTTTTTTTTACAAATAAAACAGGTCTTTTGAAATAAATGTTCTTTATATAAAAAAAATATATAGATTTTTTTTGTTAGGTTTAAAAGTTGTTGTTCTGCTGAGGTTGTATTTGCCCAATACTGAGACCCACTTCAATTAGATGACGTGTATTATGTTTTTACACAAAGTAAAACATAATAGTAAAAAAGTAAAACATAAAAGTAAAAAATTTAAAAAGTGTAATAAAACTTTATAGTTGCGCGATCCGGTGGGTTTATACATGACTGTAAGTATGAATTTGGCTTTTTTTTTTACAATTTAAAAAATTCTTTATTGTTCTTTTTTAACTAAGGATTTGGGAAAAAATACTTAAATTAGATTTATTTTATTTACTATATCTAAATATTCACTTTTTTTAGGAACTGTTTTCCTATGTTCGGTCACAATATGAAGCACTGAACACACACACACACACATACATACATACACACACACACACACATACATACATACACGTACATACGTACACACACACACACACACACACACACACACACACACACACACACACACACACACACACACACCTACACACACACCTACACACACACCTACACACACACCTACACACACACCTACACACACACACTTCGACTTCCTCAATAACTCGCAGTTCAATATAAAAAATAAATAAATAAATAATGAAAATTTATTGTATGAAACAAATTATATATATAATTTTGTTTCATACAATAACAGCTGCTCCCTGTAAGATGTCTCTACAGCGAATCATCTGATTCGCACAACAACTTGGCACTGGTTTTACCCCGGATCCCCTTCCTAACACGACCCTCCTATTTTATCTGGGCTTGGAACGGACACTGCATCCGGTGGGTGGGGTTTGAGCACTGGCTGAGATTCGAGCCCAGGCCTTCCACAGGGCAAGCGAAACACCCACCACTGAGCCACCAGTGCGCCTGAATGTTTGATTTTTAGTAACTTGTAAAAAGTAAAATATCTAAACGAATGAATTAGGACCAATACTGACTGCAACTAAGTTCCGATTTAAATTCTGATCCTAGGTTATGAGTGAACTAAGAGACTATAATCTAACCAGTAGGATTCCCTCAGCCTGCACACACACGATCCACTTCCCCGTGCTGAGAGTGAAGGGCTGGGCGAACCCGTCTCCGGGAACAGTGAGGATGGCGGGAGAGCGACTGGGAGGAAACAGCACCTCTTTACTGTCTCCAGACCCTACAGGGAAAATAAATAAATAAATAGAAATATATCACACTGGATAGTTCACACAGACTTAAATGCAAGTTCATATAACATGCATGGTGTGGACCCGAACCATTAACACACACCTACTTACAGTACAGAACCAACCCTCACACCCAGCGTATTGTGATTTAATCCTCCACGTGAAGCGGTGTGTTAAGTGTCGTGCTACAGTAATAACGCGTTAAAGCCTGTTTATATGGGTAACGTGTTCAGACCAGTAAGCAAACACAGGGAGAGAGGAAAGGTTATAAAAAGTATTTATCTTTGGTCACTGAAAAAAAAGGAAAAACACCCTCCTTCAATCCGATGGTTTTATTCATCCAGGTAATGTGTGTCATGGTGATGAGGACCACACCTTAGTTATTTAAACTTTGATCAGTTAAAGAAGGGTGTACTTTCTTTTTTCCCCATGATTGTATGTAGACAGAAAGACAGACCAACAGTCCAACAGACAGATACCTCACTCACTCAACTAACTAAAGGTGGACATAGAATTATATCTGTATTTACACAGACAGACGGACGGACGAACGGACCAACAGATAAATAACTAAGGATGGATATAGAATTTCATCTGTATTCTCACAGACAGCCAGAAAGACAGACAGACCAATACACTGATGGACATACAGAAAGAAAGATAGACAGACAACTAAATATGGATATAAAGTTACATCTCTATTTACACAGACAGCCAGACAAAATTGACAGACAGACTGATTCATATAGAATTATATCTGTAGTTACACTGACAGACAGACAGACAGACAAACAGACAATAAATAAAGATGGGTATAGAATTATATCGGCATTTACACAGACAGACAAATACACTAACAGATACTCTGACTGAATGTGGATCTAGGGTTATATCTGCATTTACACTGACAGTGAATATAGTATTATATCTCTATTTCTAAAGCCCGAGAGACAGACAGACAGAAAATATGGGGTTTTCATTTTATATCAGACATCCAAACAGAAGAGACAGAATTGGAGACAAAGAGACAGACAGACAGGCAGACATGGAGGCTGGAGGAAAGACAGACAGACATAGAGGCTGGCAGACAGACAGTCAGACAGAGTGACAGACAGTCAGACAGAGTGACAGACAGTCAGACAGACAGAGGCTGGCCGACAGACAAACCGACCGAGCAACAGACATAGATGCTGACAGACAGACAGACATAGAGGCTGGCTGGCAGACAGACAGACAGAGTGACAGGGTGACAGACAGACAAAGGCTGACAGGCAGTCAGACAGACAGACAGACATAAAAGCTGGCTGGCAGACAGACAGAGCGACAGACAGAGCGACATAGAGGCTGACAAACAGACAGTCACAGACAGACAGACAGACAGAGGCTGGCCGACAGACAGACCGACCGAGCGACAGACATAGATGCTGACAGACAGATAGACAGACAGTCAATCAGACAAACAGACAGACAGAGGCTGGCAGACAGACAGACAGAGTGACAGAAAGACATAGAGACGGAGAGGAGGACTACCTGGTGTGCCCCGGGTGCGGGTGACAGTGACCCGTCCACTCACGTGAGCTCCATTAGGGTTAGCGTAGCGCAGCAGCATGAGGAAGTGAGGAGGGTGTGTCTCATTGGCATGCACGCTCACACACACTTCACTCTGAAGGGGAAGAAAGTGAAATGTGGACACAAACACAGACAGACACACACACATTCTAGCTGTGGGTCAGGTGGGTCAGGTTATACGCATCAGTGTTCAGCTGCAGTTCTAGAACAGGGACTCCAGAGCCACAGGACCACAGGCCATGTGATTTTGTGAATAGTTTTTTATTTTTTTATTTTTAACTTCCACTAAAAAAAAAAAGCAGCCCTGATTTCCCAGAATTCAGTGCAGGACAGACAAGCAAAGCACCAGCGTGAAGGAGGAGGCAGGGAAGCGGGAAAATCATGCAATCCTCAGACCAGAGCTCAGATGTGACGAGACCATGCTGGATTTAATGGTAAGCAATCTGGCATTAATAATAACAACAACAACAATAATAATAATAATAATAATAATAATAATAATAATAATGGTAAGTTGGGATTATACAACAGTCTTGATTCTGATTGGACAGAAAGTGATGATGAATTTTCTCTAATCACAGCCTTGAAGTAAGTTCCAGCTACATGCTGTGTGTGATCGTTTCTATAGTAATGTAATACACATAAAATGTTTATGTTTATATTTACCTAAACAAATTAATGATAGTGAAGTTTAGTTTACTTATTTATAATCTTTGTTTTTTCTTTGTACAGTAGCTAGAAAAGGATCTTATGAGCAGAAAACAAAGGAAGAAAGAAAGACAGGATGATGATGACAGTGATGATGGTGATGACAGTGATGATGATGATGATGATGAGGGTCAGTCTGCTCATCACTTACAGCTGCATTGAGAGTTAAAGCTCGATCCCGCCACCAGTGAGACCCTCGCGCGCACGGGCGTGTGCAGGCCGGCGGTGGTGTAGCGCATTACTACAGTAAAGGGACCAGGGGAGGTGACGACGACGTACACCATCACCTCCGGCTGAGAAGAGAGACAGGGTTAGAGCAGCACAGGAGGTTAGACAGTAACGGCAGGACGGCTCGGCCGAAGATTAGTGCGAATCATCATGTCCTGATTTGCTGCAACTGAAAAAAAGAGATTCAGTCCTCAGAGACTCACTGTAATAAAACAGGCATGCGGCAGTGTTAATAATCACAAATAGAAAAGATAAGCAAGGAAAAACTCTCACACTGTGCATAGCAATGCTGTATAAAAATATTACAGCACACAGTGTGGAGTGTGTTTATATTTTTAAAAAAATCACATTAATAAACATTTCTATTATAAAAATTATGTTAATATATTAAACAATAAATTAATTTTAATAATAATATGGTAAATAATATGGTAAATAAAAGATAAATATTTAAAGAAAAGGAAAGAAAGAAAGAAAGAAAGAAAGAAAGAAAGAAAGAAAGAAAGAAAGAAAGAAAAAGGATGAAAGGAGAGAGAGAGGGGGAGAAAGGGGGAAAGGAAAAATAGGAAATTGAGGAATCATGGAAGGGGACAGAGAGAACCGAGGAAGTACTGGAGAGAGGAAGAAAAAAAGAAAGAAAGAAAGAAAGAAAGAAAGAAAGAAAGAAAGAAAGAAAGTAAGGAAATAAGAAACTGAAGAAAAGAGAGAGAGAGAGAAAGAAGGCAGGAAGGAATGGAGGGAGGGAAAAAGAGAAAGCAAAAGAGAACAGAGTAGGAGAGATTGAAAAATGGAAAAAAGTAAGAAAGAAGAGAGAGAGAGAGAGAGAGAGAGAGAGAGAGAGAGAGAGAGCAAAGGAAATGAAAGGGAAAAAGTAATAAAGGGAAGTAATGAGGGAAATAAAATGTAGGAAATGAAGTAAATAGAAGGATAGAATGATGGAAGAAAGAAAAAAATAAGGACAATTCCATCAAGGAAAGGGAAGCAAGAAAGGAATGAAACAGGGAAGATTATTTAAAACATTAAGAAATTAAAGAAAGATGTAGGAACGAAAATATGAAACAAACAAAAACAAATAAATAAAAACAACTTGCTGTTAATGCACAACTGTATGAAGATGAGCTTTCCAGAGACGCCAGGAATTCTCTTTATAAGACAGAGGATTTGTCTCGTCCTGCGTCTCTGTACGTTTATATCTAACTCAGATCAGATGCGCGTCAGGTGTTGTTGCTACCTGTGCGCGCGAGAGCGTAGCGTAGCCTCTCCAGCTGAATCCTGGGAACTCGTCGGGGTCGTAGCCGAAGCGGACAGGCCGGGCGCTGGGCGTGATGCCATTCTCTGCCTCAAACTTCAGATGGTGGAGGTCAGGGATGTAGAAGTTGGGCTCGGGCCTGTGTGACACACACACACAGACACACAGACACACAGACAGTGGAGAGAGTGAGTGCGTTTGATCAGGAGGATACACTGACTCACACTAAAACAACACAAGAGTGACAGAAATAGCAGCCGAGTGCAAAGAGTTTCATAAGTCAGTGTGTGTGTGTGTGTGTGTGTGTGTGTGTGTGTGTGTGTGAGAAAAAGCATCGATGATGCCCGGCGCTTACTCGGAGCACGTCCGACCGCGCATGTTCTTCCTGCACTGGCACTGACCAGTCAGCTCTTCACAGCCACGCCCTACAGCCCCGCCCACATCGCACTGGCAGCCTATTAGAGAAAGAAGATTAGAAAGGATGTTACTCAGACATGTGCACCCACGCGTTAATCATAGAGAGATCGACAGAGAGACCTCACCCTCGACTAATACACTGATAACACTGTGTTATCAGTTCCTGGTGCTGTAAGTATGAATGTATAGAATAAAATATAGAATAGAATAATTGTGCAGACAGTAACTGGTTGCTGACACGACTGCAGGCATTCTTCACTAACACACAAAACTTTCCTTGAAATTGATCTCTTCGAAATTCCACAATAAAGTTCATTAAAGTTCACTGTAGATCAGAATTTCACAACAGCACATTGTGTGCGTGAGTGTGTGTGTGAGTGGTGTGTGTGTGGTCTTTTTAAACATTAAGCGCCATTTCTGGTCACGTAGACGTGTGTCAGTATATGTTTCTCTCTCACACAGGTGTGTGTGTGTGGTCTTTTTAAACATTAAGCGCCATTTCTGGTCACGTAGACGTGTGTCAGTATATGTTTCTCTCACACACATACACATATATACACACACAGCACGCACACACGCACACACACAAAAGCTGAAGGGTGTGTACATTTTCCTGGTTTCTGATTAATGATTACTGATTACTGATTACTGCCTTCCACATCACTCCCTCACCCTGGCAGCCGAAATAATTCTTCTTCTGCAGCAGGAAGTAGCCGTCGTCACACGAATCACAGGCGTGGCTGCAAATGTTTGGCTTGCAGGAACATTCACCGCTTTCCTGAAATAGAAACACACACACACAGACACACTTCACCGAACTCTAAATCACTTTTCAGTTACTTGTTCATTCAGTATGTAATGTAATACGTACACAACTAAACTAGAATTAAACTGAAATGAATTAGATGCAGGTTAGGCAAGACAATTTTACACTGGATTTTGTACCAAATATTAAAAACGTAATTTTCAAAAAACATTCAATTAAATTCAATTTATTTGTATAGCGCTTTTGTTCATATCACTTTGTTCACACAGCAGGCAAAAGTTGCCCATATTAAATATTTTAAACCTCTTATTTCACAACCACATTTACGAACATGACATTATCATAGATGACAGATTTTATTGAAAATCAAATTCAAATCAAATTCACTTGAATTCTGATTTTAGTGTTCAGACTGGATTCGCATTAAACAACAGATCTGTATCTGACTTTTACAGTAGTAGGAACATCTACAGTATAATTATAGCCAATTTTTTCTGTGAAAAAGACAAATGAAAATATAAATAATAAATTGCATCAAGTTACTTAATTACTTGCAACATTGATTAATTTAGTAACTGATTTATTGATTGAATAATGAATTTTAAAGTTTGAAACAACTTTTGCAAGTGTTTTTCCTGTAGATTTTGATTGAGCCTTTTATTTATTTATTTGTTTTTCTCTCTCTCTCTCTTAATTTGGAGGTGGGAATTTTTCCAGCATTATAATTATACTATGCACTAATCGTTCTCGTTCCATTAATATTTTATGTATTAATTTAGTCGCTTTCATTCTCCTCTGTTTGTTTATTAGTTTCTTCTTGTTATGATTATATTTCTGTATCTCTGATTGTCGTGCAGCTCGCTGTGTATTGGTGTATGTGTAGAAAGCATTTGAAGAGTATAAGGTTGCTTGAAACCCACTCACCTCATGGCACTCGCCCACACCACTCAGAGTCCCTTTAACGTCACACATGCACTCTGAAGAAGGGAAAAAAAAAGATAAGTAACTCGTAAATTAACAGATTTATACCACAGGATGTGATCCAGGATGCATTTGACTTGAGTATTATTCATTTCATTTCTTTTCTTACATTAAATGGTCCTCAAAAATGACTCGTACTGTAAGTACATTAATGTTACGAGAGATTTATTTGTTGTCGGTCAAGTCTATGTGTCCTTTCTGGATTACACGCTTAAAATCTTTTGAGTTTGCCATTAATAAGAAACAGGTTGACTATTTGTATTTTGAGCAGATTCTCCTTTTGTTACCTTGCACATTCAGGGTTCGATTCCCGCCTGTGTGTGCATGAAGTTCATATGTTTTCCCTGTGATTAGTGGGTTTCCTTCAAATTGGTACAGACGATTAGATGGTGAGATGCTACTTGCAACTTAAAAACAGTAATTTGCACGTCTGGTGGTATTTTGTGAGCTCAAATAATTTGATTGCTAATATAATAAAATCAATACCTTTATATACTTTGCACCTTATATACAGATTTAAATAATGAATCAAACTACACTATATAGACAAAAGTATTTGGTCAAACCTGTTAATAATTCAATTCAGGTGTTTCAATCAATCAAGCCCCTTATCTCCAGTGAAGGACAATCGTAATGTTTCAGCATACCAAGACAATGCTACGCTTTCAACTTTGTGGCAACAGTTTGGTGAAGGCCTTTTTCTATTCCAACATGACTGTTCCCCAGTACACAAAGTAAGAACTATAAAGACATGGTTTGATGAGTTCAGTGTGGAAGAACTTGACCGGCCCCAACACAGAGCCCTGACCTCAACCCAATCGAGCACCTTTGGGATGAACTGGAACGGAGATTCTCGTTCTCGCCAGGCCTTCTCGTCCAACCTCAGTGCCTCCTGACCTCATAAACGCTCTATAGAATGAACAGGTGAGACTTCCCACAGAAACATTCGAAAATCTTGTGGACAGCCTTCCAAGAGGAGTGGAAGCTGTTATAGCTGCAAAAGGGGAACCGACTCCATATTCAAGTATATGTATTTGGATACAATGTCATTGCAGGTTTGGCCGAATACTTTTGTACATAACAATAATAATAATAATAATAATAATTATTATTATTATTAGTAGTATTATTATTATTATTATTATTGTTTTTTTTATATAGCATTTTTCCAGAGATCAAGGACACTTTACAATGAATGTAGACAAAAGGGAGAAATACAAACAGACATTGAAGTACTGAAATAGAGAAACATTAAACCTAAGGGGGGGGGGGGGGGGGAATAGGAGAA
>JAAGKR010005413.1:0-18831 GCA_011419295.1 Clarias macrocephalus | reverse complement strand
GGGGGGGGGGGGCCCCCCGACACTAGGAGACAGACATGCAGAGGGCAGGTGGATGGATTAAACAAAGGGGTTTAGTTAACAAATCGACAAGAAAGTTTTGAGTATGGTTTTAATACTGAGATGTTATTAACAGAATGGAGACAGTGTGGTAGAGAATTCCAGAGTTTAGATGCAATAACACTAAATGATCTGCTCCCCATTGAAGATAGGCGGTACCGAGGGACAGCAAGAAGGCCAGAGTTGGAAGAACGTAGTGAACGAGTTGGGATGTAGGGGACAAGCAAATTGAAGAGATAAGAGGGAGCCATTTAAAGATTTAAAAACAAAGGAGAAGAATTTTGAATTTAATACAGTAGTCTAGATCAAACAAGATTGGGGTTATATGAGCAGAGCGTTTGGTATGAGTGAGTATTCTAGCCGCAGAGTTTTTAACATATTGTAACCTGGAGATGGAGCTGGCAGGTAGACCAGTGAAGAGGGCATTACAGAAATCAATGTGTGATGAAACAAATGCATGGATGACAGTTTCAGCATCTTTGGTACTGATGAAGATGTGCAGTTGGGCAATGCGACGTAAATGGAAGAATGCAGATTTAGTGACATATTTAATGTGAAGCTGAAAGAAGAGTGTGGAGTCTAAAATGAATCCTAAATTTTTGACAGAAGTTGATGTTTTGATGTGAGAGCCAGCAATCTCACAGGTGAAATTAGTGGAAATGTTGCTGGTGAGTGCTGGGGTACCAGTGAAAAAGATCTCAGTTTTATCCATGTTAAGTTTCAAAAAGTTTAAGTTAAGCCAAGCTCTAATATCCCTTACGCATGCAGAGATTTTGTCAATTTGGACAGATGGAGTAGGTGTACAGATGGAATAAAGTTGAATGTTGTCGACATAAAAGTGATAATTAAGACCATGACGTTGAAGGATCAGACCGAGTGGGATTATGTAAATTGTAAGTAATAGTGGGCCAAGAACAGATCCCTGTGGAACACCTCGCTTCAGGGGGACAGTGTGTGATCGAAAATCCTTAAAAGAAATGTAGAACTATCTGGAAGAAAACCAAGAAAGAGCAGTACCAGAGATACGCAGACGAGAAATAAGTAAATCGTGGGAGAAGGCAGAGCTGAGATCAAGTAGCAGTAGTATAGACAAGGAGCCAGAATCACCAGTAAGCAGTAGATCTTTACTACCTTTACAAGTGTAGTTTCAGTAATATAGAGGGGGCGAAAACCTGACTGAAAAGGGTCAAAGAGATGCATATAGTGTATCTTGCTAGCCAACTTTGATTCACTACCCCACAATAACATGCCTAACTTTAGACTGGCTAGCTTGCTTAGTAAATTGTCTCGTTACTCCTGGCCTTTCTTACTTTAAACAATAATACATTTTTCTAAAATTAGCTCAATTATTAGTTGCCATGGCTAAAATATCGAATGTTGGTGAGGTAACACTGGCTATGCTAGTTAAGGCTAGGAATTCATTTCTGGATTAAGTGGTGACTGAGAGGGTTAACATTTTTCCTAAAAGTACTAAAAGATTATTTATTATTGTTTTAGGAACCATGTGGAAAAGACTCTGCAAAATTCACTGTACGTATTGGCTGTATCGCTTATATCTTATGTAACTTTTATCAGAGTTCTATAATACTTAGGTGAACATAATACAAAAGGTTCTGCTTTTTCCAGCTCATTTCCCTGTCTGTATGGTAGCAAATCAGTCAAGCTTACAATATTACTCTAATGGATTAATAGGAAAAAAGAACATCCTAGCCTATTTTATAGGTTTGGAGAAGGAATACTACTACTAATAATAATAATAGACAAGAGGATGTGAACAACATCTATACTGTAGCACAAAAAGCAGCAGCTGAACACGGTCAAGAAAGAAAGAGCAAGGTGGAACGAGAAAGGTGGAGTTGCATGAAAAGGCCCTGATTACCTGCGCTGGCTGTCTATTCAAAGCTAAAAATAAAATAAAAGGTGATCCGTGTCGAACAAAGCAGGAAACCCAAGGACGAAACATCAAAGAGGAAAGAGAGTTGTGGTTTACAGCCAGCTGCAGTTCAGGCTAATATGCAGGCTCCCTGACAACACTAGACAACACCGTTACACAGAACATTATACACTATATACTGTACTGTACAGTCGTCCCTCCCGTCGTCCCACCACCCACACACATTGCAGATACCTGAACAGTGCATGCTCAAGTCCCTTATATAATATCGACGTGGTATTTGCAAATAATTTCACAACCACTTGTTTACCTTAAATAATCTCTAGATTACTTATAATACTTAATAGCATTTAATAAGGCAGGGAATTGAAAATTTGCTTTTTTTTTTATAATTTATAATATGTTTTTTTCTTCCCCTGAAATGCATGGTTGCAGATGGAGAACCTACAGATATGGTGTAATAATTATATCATTGCAATATAATATATACTATAAATATTTCATTATTCATCATCAAATAGTATTTTATTTATTATTTTACATTAACTTTTCCGTAGAGGCAAGCCTATGAAATTAATAAAAAACACGGACATTTATTCTACTTTGATTTTGATTAAACGGGAAAAAACACACGCCATCGATGTCAAAGTCAAAGTTTCATCTCAAGTTGAATCTGAGTCATTTGACTCGAGTTCATTGTGGCGCTTTCACGATGGCTGGTGATTCACTTATACTGATAGCAAATCACAAAAATCATTAGTCATTACTTACCTAACATGAGAAATGGAGATAGTGAGTGCAATGCAATGCAACCACTTTGTATGGAGAGTTATGAAAACTCTATAACTCGTACATGTATGGTATGGATGTCAAACCTGTGTCACCTAATTTAGTCACATTGATCTCACCCTTATACATATATATATATGGGTTATATATGTATTTTGCATTATATTTTTATATGTATTACATTTATACTCTTTATAAAAAGCTGCTGAAAGTCGGAATTTCAAGGACAGGTACAGTATGTGGCACCAGACTGAAACATTAAGTCCTAATGGCATCTCTCCTGAGTAATGAAACAGACCCTCGGTCAGTATGAGAGCAGGAAGCAGGGGAACATGATAACATTAACAACTTTGTTCGAATATTTAGTGTTAACATGGCTGCGACCATCTTATAATAGATCTCAAAAAATGAGGTCATGCAAATGGGCAACTAGGATAGTAAACACTACACACCTACAAGAAACATACAGTACTGTAGGCAACATTGTGAACAAATGTGAATAACTTTTAGTTTAGGCATGTGTGTGATTTGTGACAACATTAATAGGATAGAATTTATTTTAATTGATGGAAACAGAACAAAATCAAAATAAACAGAATTAATGTGAATCAACTCTAATGAAATGGAATGGAATTAAATGGAATAGAAATTATCTAAAGTAAAGGAAATGGAATGGACTGGAATGGAATATGATAACCTTGAATCAGTGTAAACGTAATGCAACGGAATTGAATTCTAGGAATGCATTTCAATGAAACAAAATGCAAGGGAATATTTTTTAATCAAGACAATTTCTATGTTCTAAAATAGAACAGAATAAATTTGCTCTGAATTCATTTAAATGAAAGAAAAGTAATGGAATGGAATGGAATGTATTTCAAATCAAGGCAAACTGTCAAAGCAAATAGAATGGGAATCATTTAAATTAAATAAAATGAAATGAAACAGATTTATTCAATTTCTATATTTAACTCCGTTCCAGCTTAATTTTAATATCATATTAATATAATTTGATGTATATTTTTAATAGAATAGAATAGAATAGAATAGAATAGGTAAACAGTATGGAATTCCTAATCTAATTCATTTGAATGAAATGGACTAAAACGGAACTCAATTGATTTCTATTTAAATCAGATCACATCAAATTGAGAAACAGTGAGTGAGTAGAGAAGTGGCACGCACCAACACAGCCAGTTGGGTTTACAGGATCCAGGTTCCAGTAAAGCGGTTTGCAGCGTTCACATTCAACTCCCTCTACATACGGCGGGCAGATACACACTTCCTGTAACACAAACCCAGTAAAAATAAATTAATTAATAATAATTTTTAAATCAAAGTATGAAAAAAAAAATCATCCTGGAAAACCTCTATGTGATATGGTTAAGTATTTGTGGAGTGTCCTTATAAACGGTACCCATGGTGAAAATAGTTCCAAAAGAAAGAACCAAAATTCGTTATTCAGCTTTATCCTTGACTTTAACTCATGAAGTCCCTAAATTACATCCAATGCGTGTCCTGTTGCAGTCAGGTGACAATCTGTGAGTTTGTGTCCCCATGACTTCATGTCCACATTCATTGATCCAGAAGGAAATTCCAGGGTAGCAATATATTAAGGAACTAGTTAAAGTTTTTAAAAGCTTGTTTTGTGTTACTGAAAGTAAGTTTTATCATATTTACTCTAACAATCATAATGATTTAGTAACGTTTCATATTTTATATGTAATCTGTTCTGACTGCATTTCTTAAACAAACTGATAAAATAAATTTAAAAAACTTTGTTTTAACACTAAGGTTCTAACACTAACACCGTTAGGAAAATACTGTGTGACTTCTTTCAAAATGTGCCAAATATTTGCAGTATTTAAGACATAAAGCAAAAAAAGAATTTGATTTCAGGTAAGTGTTACACAGATTCAGAGAGTGCTGCGAGTAACCAACCGTCGATGGATCCGTATTGTCGTTGGCTGACCCTGCTGAATTACAGGACGTGCCAGGGTCTGAAAAATCACGAACACACAGACGAACACACACACGAACACACTTTTCAATCGCACAATTTCAAAAAAAAAAAAAAAAAGTAAACACTCGATGTTTGCTCACTAGTGCAGGCAAGACACAATACAGAGTTTATTCAATAAACCTGCATTCCTCTGAAGGTGTGGACAACGGAGCTGTCAAGCAGAGAAAACTACAACCCAGACTCACATTCTGTCCATCGACACAATGCTAAGAATATTCCAAGAGTACGGCCCGTGGTGCATGTAGCGACAAGATGAGCGTGAGATGAAACTATGCTGCTGAAGATGTGTGGTTTTGTAATTACCGAAGCAATCAGGAAAGGTCTGATCTGGTTCGGCGCAGCGGTCACACCTGTGTCCTGTCACGCCTGGATTACACACGCACTGGCCTGTTTTTGGGTCACATGACCCATCAACAGAGCCTTCTTGAGAACAGTGGCATGCTGGAAAGAAAAATAATAAACTCAGAAATCTCGCCGTGAGCTGAAAACCATAATCATAATCATGTACAACACAAAACAAAACACATACGGGAGCAGGTTGGGTATGCGTAGTATCCCATGGCGCATTGCTCACACCGCAGACCAATGTAGTTGAGGTGGCAGCGACACTGACCCGTCGGGTCACATGTCTGATCGACTACCCCAGGCCCATCACATCGGCACGCTAAGGGGGGGAACATGGTAAAGCAGTTTAATCTAGTTTAAAAATATAAGGAAGATAGAAGATAGTTTTTCTTTATATTTCAACTCAAATAATGAGTGGTTGGAGAGGACAGGACAAGACAAGATGGGACAATACAGGTAAGGTAGGGTTTTGTAGATACTAGAAGGATAGACTAGAGGATAGATCTTCTTGGATAGACTAAGGTAGAATGAGGGGAAAGGAAAGGTTGTTCAGGGTAGGGTATTATATTGCAAGTAAGGATTCTGTTGTTAGTCTTTCGGCTGCTCCCGTCGAGGGGTCGCAACAGTGGACCATTCCGCACAACAACTTGGCTGAGGTTTGACTAAGGCAACCCTCTAATTTTCTCCAAGCTTGGGACCGGCACGGCATCCAGTGGCTGGGGTTTTAGGCATTGGCTGGGAATCAAACCCGGGCCTTCTGAACGGCAGGCAAGAGACCTACCCCTGAGTCACCAATGCCCCATTGTAGGTAAGGAAGGTAGGGGAAGATAAGAAAGTGCAAGGTAAGGTAGTATAACATAAGTTAAGGTAGGGTAAGGCAAGGTAGTTTAGGGTAGATTACAGTAAAGAAGGGTAGGGTGAGGTAAGGTAGTTCAACGTAGGTAAGGAAAGGTAAGGTAGGGTAATTCAATTCAATTCAATTCAGTTTTATTTACTGTTTTTTAACAATGGTTACTGTCGCAAAGCAGCTTTACGGAATCAAAAATTTTAAACAAGTGTGTTGAATTAAGTATCAATTAGAATGATCAGCCTTTGATGAGCGAGCCGAGGGCGACGGTGGAAAGGAAAAACTCCCTGAGATGGCAACAGGAAGAAACCCTGAGAGGGACCAGATTCAACAGGTGATAACGGATAGCAGGAATTGATCTGGAGTCGTACTGTGTGTTAGGTGGCTGGAATTTCAGTATAACAGGAGATTTGTTTAAGTTATATGGAGTCCACTTTTATTATTAGAGGCTGAGGTACAAGAGGTTTGTGAAAATTTTAGTACTGAACTAAGTAGATATACAGCTAGGTGAGGTAATTTAGGTTAGGATAAGGTAGAATAAGTTAGGGTAGGATAGGGTCGGACAGGTTAGCATAGGATAAGGTGGCGTAGTTACCTTAGGGTAAGAAAAAAACTCAGTAGTTCAGGGCAGGGTGTGGTAAGGTACTGTAGGTTGAGGTAAGGTAGAGTAAGGTAGATTAGGATAAGGTAGAATAAAGTAGGGTAAGGTAGGGCACGGTGGGGTTAGGTAGTGAAGGTATGATGGGATAATGCGGGGTAATTCAGCGAAAGGTAAGATAAGTTAGGGAAAGGTAATGTAGGGTATGGTAAGGTAAGGTAAGGTTGGGTAAGGTAGACCTGGGTATGATGAGATAAGATAAGGAGAGTATAGTAGTTCAGAGAAATTAAGATAAAGTAGGGTAAGGTAAGATAGGGCAAGGTAGGGTAAGATACTGCAGTGTAAGCTACAACAGGATAAGGGAGAGTAGTTTAGGGAGAGGTACGGTAGTTTTGGGTAAGAGTGCAAAGGGTAAGGTAGGATACAGTAATGTAAGGTATGATAGGGTAGTTTATAGTAAGATCAGATAAATTTCAGGAAGGTGAAAATCAGAATGGTTCTGACCTTTTCAGACTTGCATATGAAAAACCCACTTAACCTTAAAAGCACGGGAGGTTAGACACAAGTGTGTCTTTGTTATTTTTGGAACCCACAATAATAGCAATTAAAATAGATAGGAAGCCTTTAGAACGAAAATGATAGCTTCATAAAGGTTTCGAAAGAAACAAAGAGAAAGGAACCGCTGAGTTAAAAAAAGGTTCAGAAGAGAAAGGAAATGAAAGGAAAGATAAGGAAAGGAAAGATAAGGAAAGAAAAAGGAAGGTTTTCATAACCATTAGTCAAAATCCTGTACAAGTCTACAAACTTTCCTCATTAACAAAAAACATCCATTATGTACTTTTTTTTTTTAGTTCCTAATCTTTTATCTAAAAAGTTATATTACATTAAGCCATTGTTTAAATTTAGGACCGTGATGTCTTTAGAACTGAAGTGTCTGTAGTACTTTGAGGGCAGGATATGCGTTTGCATTCACACTGCCAACTCAAAAAAAAAAAAAAAAAGTGCATTTTTGTACCAGTACTGAAAATGTCTCAGTGTGTTTATTAGGTTTTACAATGCAGCGGTTTGCAGGCTGTAAGCCGGCTGGTCATGTTTATTAAGTCTGCAGCTCACAGTGGCAGTACGGGAAGGAGTGATGGCCCGGACGACAGCGGTCACATCTCTGGCCCGTAACCTCAGGACGGCATAAACAGCGTCCAGACACAGTGCAGATCTCTGGAACTGTACCACCTCGTTCGCACACACATGCTGCGGAGGAAAACAACAGTAGAGTTATTCTCTCTTCAGCACATGACCTATTGTTCCATGTAAATGTTAAACAGAGACTTTCACCAGCCATGGGAATAAAAAATTAAAAAAAAACATTTTTAACGACTGATGATTAAACATTTCAGTAAGTATACATGGAACACAGAGTATCTGTAATGCTACCCTTGTTTAATGCTTTCCTTTCCTTTAACATTTCTTTTAATTCAATGTCACTACAGTAGTGTTTGTACAATAGGTTCGGTCTTTGGGGCACTATACAGGAAGTGACATTGGCAGAGTTATCCAAGGTGTCGGCAATATTCCCTGCAAAACAGTTGCAGTTGATGACCAAAACAATGGAAAGGGGAAAAAAGCTCTTGGACTTTAGACACGAGGGCTCTGCAGGAGTGAGAATTTCCGAGAATTACTAAAGCGTCTCGTTTGGCAGAGCAGAGGTTTGATGAGGACTGGAATCAGTGCGAGCGAGCCAACGGAGTTCAACAACAAAGCCATTATATTAAAACTAAACAAAGGCTATTCTTGTACTATGGTGGAGTGTAACCCAGAGCAGGAAGTGTTTAATGTGAATTAAGGTGTACAAAAGTACAAATCGAGAAAGAATGATGCAGACAGCAATGAGGCAAAATAGGAGATCATTTGGTAAGACCTTAATATTTTCATTATAATTATCCTTAAGTCGGTAATGATTCCTTGTGAGCATTTATATACTCTAATAATAAAGCCATAAAGACTCATTCAGAATTCGCTGGTGATGTAATACACTTGCTTAAGAACTATTATTGTCATAAGTATAGTATAGAATTGTACAATCAGTGGGCACTTCTAGTAGTCATTAAACTATGACATATTGCAAAAAAAAAAAAAGTCTTTTTTTTTTTTTCATTTTGAAATACAGGTATAATAAATTCTATTAAACTCTATTCTATACTAAATTCTATTTTATCTAACAATGGGTATCTTTACAGAAATACAATTTCTGGATAACTTTAAAAGTTTAAAGAGGAATAGACTTATAGCTTGAGCTTAATCAAATTGTCCCTGAGGAACACGGGGCAAGCAACAGTAACAAGGAAAGGCACCAAAAAATAAATAAATAAAAAGAAGAAGAAGAACAACTCTTCACTATGTGTAAAAGCACTCTAGAAAGAACTCCCTTCTATAACTGTGTGCTATATGGTCAAAAATGTAGTTGTATAGCCAGAGGTGGGTAGTAACAAGTTACATTTACTGTTACATATACTTCAGTAACTTTTTGGAAAAAATGTACTTCTATGAGGAGTTTTACCGCACCATACATTTTACTTGAGTAGATTTGTGAAGAAGAACCGCTACTCTTACTCCACTACATTCGGCTCCACTCGACTCGTTACTTCTCTAACCATTTATTCGACACTTTTGATATTCTTTGTGTTTGCCAGAGAAATGCAGCCGGTGGATCTACCATGTGACTGTGTTTCACCAATCAGACGTAGCAACAATAATCACATGACTCCGTTTGACCAATCAGCCGCGATAATAACTGCATGGAGTCACATGACCACACAGAAGGGGGAGGGGTTTGTCTTCAGCAGTGATAGACAGAGAAGCAAACATGTCGCGGTTAGTTTAGCTGTTTTATTTATTTTAATGTTGCAGTGTTAACATTTATAATTAGCAAATAAACTAGAGCCTAAAATATATATACAAGTTTCTTACATTTGTTCTGCCAGACACAGTTTATGGTTGCGTGAGACTCTTGTACATACTGTATGTTCTAATGTTATTTTCTGCTGAGTCATTGGCAGGGCGACTGAATATACAGTAAATCTTACACAGGAAATAGTTACACTGTTCAAACATACATATGTTACCTACAGTAGGGATTTATTTCAAAAGCTTTATATTGTGGAAAATTGGCCGTTTGTGTTTTTTATTCCTTAATTTGATATTTTGTAAAGATATTTAGTTTGATTAATTTATTTTATTACATTCATTTTATTTATTTCATTATTTAGAAATGTCGCAATTTGTACATTATTTTAGCATTTTGTCTGACTAATTTCTAAAAAAATAAATCAGACATTATGATGAAACACTTACAGTACTCAGTACTTGAGTATCTTTTCACCGAATACTTTTTTACTCGTACTTTGAAGTACAGCTACTCTTACTTGAGTACATTTTTTGGCTACTCTACCCACCTCTGTGTATAGCAGAAAATATGTTAACATGAAAATCAACATGAAGCTCATTTTGTTCACAGCAAAATTGCTATCCAGGTAAAAAAAAATAATAAAAAATGAGCTATTGGGCAGCATCAAGCAAAGAAAACAACTAAAGATTTTTGAAATGACTGGAATTGGGGTAATAACCCCTTAATCCTTTCGAAGCAGACAAAAATAAGAGTTCAGTTTGCTAGAGACCATAAAGATTGGACTTTGAAGCAGTGGAACAAGGTCATGTGATCTGACGGGTCCAGATGATTGAGGCTATTCCAGAGCGATGGGACGCATCAGGGTAAGAAGGGGAGGGAAAGAGGGAAGAAGCAATGAGCCCATCATGCATAGTGGCCAATAGATTAAAACAATGCAAGTATAACATTACGAAACATATTTCTAGACAAATATTTGGCAAGAAATAAATGCATAAAAGTAGCAAAATTATCTTCCAATAGAACAAGAAATGTACATATAAAAATATGTATATTATGACAATATGACAAAAAAATTAGTAAAAAAAAATCTTGAAATAGGCTTAATGATCTTATATTAAGTTTGTTGTAATATTACATTAAGACATTGTAGATTAATCTGAAAAAAAAAAAAACAGAAGATATTTTCACTTGTTAAGTTATCATCACGTTTTTGCAGTGTTGAGGTTACCAACTGTTCGCTGACTGAGACTTGGTTACAAAACCGCTTTTGGCAATTTCAGTCCTAAAACTATTGGAGAGAACGCAGTCACGAGCCAGCACAGGAAACAGAATGTGTTTTGCTCCTTTTTGATTAGACTTGCCTTATAATTATTCACACTTCATTATTCGTTATGTTTGCGCCGTACAATACACAGCATTAAAATTTCTACCGGGACTCATGTTACAGCACGATTATAAACAATCACGAAGGTATTAGAACAAACATTTACTACTATAGTTTATAAAAAGACCTTTAATAAACAATGATAAACATGTGTAATGGGTTATGAATATGGGCTTTGTCACATGCAGTGGTTGTAATTGATCGGTAAAAGTTGTGCAGACTCACGCTGACAGTCGGGTGCACCGAAAAACCCCACGGCACAATCTGAGAGAGAATCAGAGGTTATATTTTTAACAACAAATTCATTCATATTATTCATGAGCATTCTCATAAGAATGAAAGTGACAGTATTTGTCTTTAACTAAAGTAAAAAGCACATGTGCTACTTGCCAACAGGATTGCCAGTCGGAGGAGCAGGAGTCTTAATCAGGTGATCTAAATATGCTGAAAAAAAAAAAAAAGATGAAAAGAAATTAAAAACAAGCTTCTGTTTTATTCTGACAACACATTCATCATGATGTCAGGGTCATGCATTACATTAAATTATGTGGCTTTGTCTGATATAATGTGTTGAGCTCTGCATAAAACATGGTGAAGTTTATGTCGTTGTTGTTGTTCTTGTTCTTAATTGTTATTAGTTTTCTTACTTTAATTCAAACATCTATTTAACATTATTTAATAATATTTAAAAAAATGTATTTACTGTATGTAATGATACATCTGAGCAGTGGAGGGTTAAGGGCCTTGCTCGAGGGCCCGACAACAGCAACGTGGCAGTGGTTGGGTTTGAACCTCGGACCTCCCATTTTATCTGGGCTTGGGACCGGCACTGCATCCAGTGGCTGGGAATCAAACCAAGGCCTTTCCGGGTATATATTTATATTATATTATTATTATTTTTTTTTTTTTAAAGGTTGGTTATCTAGCAGAGATATATCTAAGCATGATATTCTAAGAATGTTCTGTTTATACACTGGAATTGTTCCAAACGTGGTCAAGGTCATAGGAAAGTCAAACTTTTTTCCCCCTATTAGCTTCCTTCCTAGTTGAAGTATATTTAACAAATCAGTAACAAAAAAAAGAAAAAGAACGAGGTTTGTGATTAGCATTGAGTTCCTTCACGTTCCTTTACTCTAGAAATGTTCAAGGCTTTCAGAAAGCTAAAACAAGCAAAACCTTTGAGGGACTCCATTATTTTCCTTAAATAAGTGTACATGTAAATTTAAATATTGCATAATTAACCATTAAACAGCCAGAGCAGAGAGCTTAAGGTGGATGTCATTAGGTTAAGTTGACCCGCTATCACTGGTTTTGTAACTTCCTGCTGAATTACAGACCGTGACCCGGAACCGACATTACAAACAGATGCATTTCCTCCAAACTTATATTTAGAGCTTCCTCAATCACAGCCTCGGGGTGTGTTTCCGTTCCTGGAGAGCACAGTCTCGATTAGAATTGGGACAGGACATGTAGCAATCGGAGACTCGGCTCCGGCGATGGTTATCGGGACTCCTATAATCAGTAGAGACGTACGAGTGCATTGTGGGTAACCGTGGTAGCCTCTGGCGCAGTGATCGCAGTGGTCTCCGCTGTACTGGGGTTTGCACAGACAACGCCCCGAACCCATCTCGCAGCCTCTTGTAGTCCTGCTGTCACACCTGCAAGCTGTCTCATACACATCGAAACAAGGCTGAGACAACATTCAGGAAAAACTAATATATCCATCATATCCAACTCTGAACTTTCTGTAGAGAAAAGCCATACATACGTATGCATCCTGTAGGAGACTCTCGCGGGACGCCATGTGGCCTGTAGTAGCCCTCGACACACGCTTCACAGTTCACCCCGGCTGTGTTATGCTAAACATGCACCATATTGAAAAAAATTAAACGGGAATAGATATGGAAGAAGATTTTTTTTTTTTTAAGACTTAAGGATTCCTACCTGGCAGTTAATGCACACGCCTCCGCCGTCGTACCTGCCGTGTATGTTCAAACTTGCTCTCCTGCGCTCCACCTCGGCATCATAATAACAGTCAGTGGCATGCGAATGGCACTGGCAGGCTGCATGGAAAGAAGACGGGGGGGTAAAAAAAAAAAAAACCTGCTCACACATACTGTATAGTACATCCCTAAACGTGCCGACAGGACCAGACACTCCACACGCAGCACATTGTTTACTAATGAAATCATCTGAAATACTGACATCCACCTGGATCGCGGATCTCTGACTGATCGAGCACATCTGGTTTTATCGTCATCATCGCAGGACAGGGCATATCTCACTAATCTACACTCACACTTCATGCTCCGTCAAGCAACGCAAAGAGTACAGTATACACGCAGATTATACTTGAGCAAAAAATAATAATAATAATCATAAAATCATTTTTAAAAATAGAACGTATTTGTAGATCCTTACTTAGCAGGTCATTAATATTAAAAAGTGCACAAATCGAATGATCCGCTCGATGGGAGCAGCCGCAAGAAAGTTCAGTCTTGAGGAATAATTCTCTAGGTAGTCCTCCGTGTACCTCAGAGCAATGTGTTTTGTGGTTGGAACAGACGAGAGGGGAAATGAGAGAGGAAATGATTATATATATATAAAGAATTTTACAGTAATCATCAGTATTATTTATAAATCAATATTCGCTTATTTGTCACATGTACTTTAGAGCACAATGAAAAATGATTTTTCACATCTCCCAGTTATGAAGCTGGAATCAGAGCGCCGGGTCACCCAGGACACAGTACATACGGCTCCCCTAGAGCAGACAGGGTTAAGGGTCTTGCTCCAGGCCTCAACAGTGGCAACTTAGCATTGCTGGTGCTCGAACCCCCAACCTTCGAATCAGTGACCCGGTAACTCACAGCATTAACCGTTTGAACTACTGCTGCCCCTTAATGTGTTTAAAACTAAAACTTGGATTAAATAATTAACAAATATTGTGCTAAACTGGACTAAAAACACAACAATTAAAGCCTAACCTCATAGACCAGATCAAATTCTTCAACCAAATAACGCAGAAGCTGGGATTTCTTTCCCTCACAAGGAGGCTTGCTGACAGTTTAGCAATTGTTTATTTAGAAATAATACTAATAATAAAAAAAAATCAGTAATAGTCTAGTAATGACTCCTCCTACATTGACCTGAAAATACTCTCACCGTTTTATTCCCTTCTGTGCGTTTTCCCCCCTGTTATGTCTCATTAGGTTTTTTTTTTTTCCCTCGTTGCCCCTAAGGGGCTCAGTAACGAATTACATGAGTAACAGCCCAAATTATAGGTTTGGAAGTCAAACAGTCTACAGCGCATTTAAAAAGAAATTATAACATTATGGAATTTAAAAATGTTAAAAAACTCCAATATTCTGGATTCACTGCATGTAAGGTGTATTTATTTATTTATTTATTTATTTAGAAAACAAAATGCACTGCAGATCAAACATTTTATGTACATCAAGGCCTGTATTCACAAAGCTTCTTAGAATTCTCTCAGACCTAACTGGGAGTCCTAGACTAAAAGTGATTTAGGAAACTTTAGAGCAACTGAGTAAGGAAAGTACATAAACCTTTATCTTAGTGAGGGCGTGTGGTCGACCCTGTTGCTAGGGATGATCATAATCAGAATCAGAAATGAAGGCTACTTAATGCAAAGTTTTTGTTATAAGCTAAATATCTATAAAGTTAACTAATGGTGAAAATGTGTCTACTTTTAAAGCAACCAATTTCCACACACTAGTTAATATATTTAAGTTCTTACATTTATTAATCATACTGATTTTATTACTTGTAATCCATTTCAGATTGATGGGAGCAAAATCTCTCATCAGTATGTAGATGATTGCAGGACAGTCTATTTAAGTTACACTTTTGGATGGAACTGTATGTAGCCAACAATCCAAGTGAGATGGAAGGGAGTAGATCAACAAGAAAACCAAATTAGACAGAAGAGCAGTGTTCACTTGTATGCTTTACAATCAGTGTTTGGAGAATATTTCTTCTCATTTTGTCCTGTGCTATAGAAACTCTTAAACATCTTAAAAGTCTGTTCTCTACTCTTAACAATTTTTACCTTAGGAGCAGTTTTTAGGGCTAGGATGTTTTGTGAATCATTTTTATCTTTACTAAGATTTAGTCCTAAATTTAAGGAGAAATTCTAAGAAAATGTCATAATTCTAAGAATTCTCTTAGAGCAACTTTTAGGCTTAAGAAGCTTTGTGAATACGGGCCCTTTCAGTGGAAATTCAAATACAAATATTTGTTTTCTCTCAAACAACCTTCAAAAGTGATAAATAATGTGCAATAATGAAGAAAAAAATACCGCCCTCAATGGATTACTACTGTACATCAATATCTGTTTTTGATTAACGTCACCTAGATTCAGATGCCTCCAGTATCCAGGTGATATACACAGTATATACTGCGGGTGTCATCTTGTAAATGGTTAACTACTAGCCGAGCTGAGACTTACAGTAGGTTGGGTACTATGTCTACTACTGTATATAGCCTGCTCTTTGACCTCGGCTTCTCGTGGGAATGATGAAAATACAACAATCAACTAACAAATCAGTCCCTGAACACATCACAAATATTTGAACATGAACAGATCGAATGTGTTTTTCGGGTGGAGTCTTCCTTCGAGTGTGTGTTTTTTTTTCTCTCTCTCTCTACCTTGAAGCTACTCCGTCAGTGGAGAGATGAATGTTGAGGCCCAGTGTGCCAAATCGGGCCTGTGCTTTCTTGCACTAGTCCGGCTTAAACAATGCGTCTGAGCAACACTGCTTAGGGCAAGAAAAACCCAGCATAATTCCATCTTACACCTCACACACACACACACACACACACACACACACACACAGCAATGTTTATATCACTAAGGCTCTAATTTAATCTTTGATCTTTTCTCTAATACTTTGTACGGAAACAGTTTAATCACCCAAATTCAATATAGAGACTATAAACAATTTCTTGAAACTGCCTGTAAAGCGACAACACTAACCGACATCAGTTAAATATCTCATCAGCAGCTCAAACTCACGCTCGCACTCGTTGGGACTGTCGGCCGTCGCCGTACGCCACGCCTTCTGGTGGTATCCAGGGCAGCAGCGGTCACATGACTCTCCGCAGGTGTTGTGCTGACACTCGCACTGAAGACTGAAGGAACACAGAATAGGCTTTTAGAGGAAAAAGAAAAAGAAAAAAAAAACCTGCACCAAATCCGTCCAGCAACTTTGAATTTGGATTGAATGTTCATTTGGCACCTTAAGATTTGCTGATGCTGATTTGTGATTGTTTTTCCACCATGAGACATTTTCAAGAGTGTATGAATAACATGCTTCAAAAAAAGGACAAGGACAAAGTAAAATTCCTGAGCTTTTTTTTTTTTTTTTATCAGATTTTATCAGGAGTTTGGTTTTTACAGGCTGGCTGAAATCCCACAATCCAGGTTACATGTGTTTCATATCCAGGATGCCAAGTTCAAACGAATTCCTTCATACTGTAAAATCAAATGTGATTTTTACAAAAATATGATTTTTCCGGCATGATTAAAGCACCAGCCCTTAAAAACACAACTTCTTATTCGGATATTGATCATGAAGTCGTTTTAAACCATGAGTTCACATTAGCAAGTGACCGGTCACTCCATGTTGTTCTCACTTTGGGGATTTCCATTATGTATCACCAATGAGAAATAGTAGCAACAGTAATCTATAGCGAGACTCGTACACATCTCATGGTTTGTGTGCTCCTTCTTCTCATATTAGCACTAGCAAAGCAAGCTACCTATTCAAGCTATGTACATTATGACCACCCATCCTATTATTGATTAGGTCCCCACTTTTGTCACCAAAACTACAACGCGCTATATTTACAGTACATTTGGCAGATGCTCTTATACATTTTTATTTCGTTTTACTTCGTTTTTATCCGAGCAGTTGAGGGCTAAGGGTCTTGTTCAAGGGGCAACTTGCAGGATTTGAACCTGCGACCATCCGATCCGTAGTCCAATGCCTTAACCACTATATGTACGGACACCTTTCCATCTATTCTATTCTTTCAGCAAGCTACAGTACTCCATTGTATCAGACTACACGGGCGGCCTTCACTCCCCATGTGCCGGTTCATCGGTTTTCCTTCCTTGGATCGCTTTTGGTTCTGTATGTCCTGATTGTTGTTTTGGAGTTGCTCTGACCCAGTTCTCTAGTCAGCAAAATTTAGCTCATGTCAAAGTCACTCAAATATTTTTTTTTCGCTTTCAAGACATCAACTTCAGGAATAAAACGTTCACTTGCTACCTAATACTGTACATCCCACCCATTTCCAGGTGCCGTCATAATGAGATATTTAATGTTGTTACTGTAACTGCACCCGTCAGTGGTAATGATGTCATGACAGATTGACGTACACTCACCAGAGGCACCTACTGTATAGTATCTGCTAATTCCTTCCAGTTTTCTTCATAATGTCTGTCATATTTGAAAAGGTACAGTCAGATGAGCCCATGGCTATAGAATAATTCATTCCTGCAAAGACGACACACGCCATAGGATCATTTCAAGGCACTGAGGGATTAAAGACAGACAATCGTCTGGATTTGTTGACAGGGTAGGGCTATCGATCTGAAGGTCCCAGGTTCAAACCCCAGCACCACCAAGATCCCACATTTGGGCCCCTGAGCAAGACCCTCAGCAGTTCCTGAACTGCTCATATACAGTGTCATGTGTAATGAGATACAGTATAGTCGCTCTGGATAAGAGCATCTGGCAAGTGCCATGAACGTACAGTAAATGAGAATTTTGATCATGTCATGGTCACAGAATTTAGTTTGTTTCTCCACACCACTGTGCAAAAGTCTTAGGCACCCTGTGTTGTTCTTCTTTTAATACTTTCCATATTAAACGACACAAACTGCACCTGAGACTACACACACACACACACACACACACACACACACACACACACACACACACACACTATACTGTACATGGAGTTTGGGATCACTTGCAAATTACTTTTGTTTTCATTTAGTGGTTTTAAATTTTTTTTTTTTACATTCTACAGCAATACTGTAGATTTCAAAACTATGAAATCACACAGTATGGAATTAGCTTTAAAGGGTATAAGTAGCATTATTACTGTTCAAAGGAGATTAGTGCATATTTTGGATGCCTTCAGCATTGTTTTACAGTGTAGAAAGAAATAAAAATCAGGAATCAGGAAAAAAAACATGGAGTGAGAAAGTGATCCCACACTTATATATGTGTGTGTGTGTAATATATACGCACACACATATACACATATACAGCACACACACACACACACACATATACACACACACACACACACACATACTGTACATACATACACACACACACACATACTGTACATACATACACACACACACACACTGTACATACATACACACACACACACACTGTACATACATACACACACACACACACTGTACACACACACACACACAGTACACACACACACACACAGTACACACACACACACACTGTACACACACACACACACTGTACACACACACACAGTACACACACACACTGTACACACACACACACTGTACGCACACACACACTGTACGCACACACACACACACACACACACACACACATACTGTACACACACACACACATACTGTACACACACACTGTACACACACGCGCACACGCGCACACGCGCACACGCGCACACACGCGCACACACGCGCACACACGCGCACACACGCGCACACACGCGCACACACGCGCACACACGCGCACACACGCGCACACACGCGCACACACGCGCACACACGCGCACACACACGCACACACACGCACACACACGTACACACTGTACACACTGTACACACACGCACACACACACTGTACACACACGCACACACACACACTGTACACACACGCACACACACACACTGTACACACACGCACACACACACTGTACACACACACACACTGTACACAC
>JAAGKR010005412.1:29284-49561 GCA_011419295.1 Clarias macrocephalus | reverse complement strand
CCTTTATTCTTTTGTGTTAATTATTTCCTTCATGTCTTTCTTTTAGCTATTCCTATCAATCTGTTCTTTCTTTGTGTGTGTGTGTGTGTGTGTGTGTGTGTGTGTGTGTGTGTGTGTGTGTGTGTGTGTGTGTGTGTGTGTGTGTGTGTTTTCCTTGCCTTTCTCCATACAGCTCTGCGCCAGATTGTGAAGTTGAGGCGATTTTTCCTCCAGAACTTGCTGATGCAACGCCACGTACCTCAGTGTCCACCAGGGCAGCAGCTACACACACACACACACACACACCTATTAACACACTGCACACAATAACAATAACTATGAGTGAATTTGACCGTATTAAGCTCAAAATAATAATAATAGTGTGTGTGTGTGTGTGTGTGTGTGTGTGTGTGTGTGTGTGTGTGTGTGTGTGTGTGTGTGTGTGTGTGAGTTAAGTGTAGGCTTGCCTGCAGGGCTTTTGGCCTTAACATGGGGCTGCCATGACACAGGCTCGGGTCAGCCAGGGGTTCTTGCGGCATGAATGATGTCATCACAAAGGGCCAGTGTGAGTCAACGCGGCTTGGCCGGTCACGAGAGCCAGCGTGGGAGGCGTTTATACACACCGGGGCACAATAAACAGCAGTCTTACAGAGTGTATTAAAAGACCTGACCGGCTCACTTACTCACTCACACATACTCTTACACACACACACACACACACACACACACACACAGACTCCGAACACATCTATCCAGACTCCGGAAAGAGGAGTCAGAAGCAAAGAAGCAAAAATTCACACATCAAAGAGCGGAACTGCAGGACTAAACTATGAGCTCCTGGGGAAGCTCGTCTCCTGACACCGCACGCAACAATGCAACCGACAGACATTATTCCGGGAAACTTTTTAGTTCTGAGTGTGTGTGTGTGGGTGTGTGTGGCAGGGTATTAGGGTGCATGCTAGAGTGGGGGAGCGCAAGAATCATTACATTCCAATATTAGGTGGTTATAATAAAAGTAAATCTGAGCGTTTTAAAATTGTGATTAATCAGGGGGGTTAATCACAGACTATTACTATGATTAACCAGATTAAATTTTAAATCTATAGACAGCAATAAGAAGAAAAAAAAAAAAGCGTGCCGCAATCTCAGTTCATTACAAGCAGGACCAGTTTACAGATTAACTGTTTATGGATTAAAAATGGATTAAAAAAAAAAAAAAAGTAAATAAAACATACAATTGCCCATTTTCTGATTTTGGTCTTGAGGAATAAACTGAGTACGAGATTTCTAGAGATTGAACTCTTACAATGGAACATCAGTTGGGTACATCGAGACATTTATTCAAAAAGTCTTAGAATTGGGGGAACGGTTTGAAATCCCATTGGCCTGGTAATAACAAGAGATTTTATTAATATCATCACTACCACCACCACCCCATGGGATTTTATTAACATCACCTCCATCACCAGTCCATCACATCACCCCCATCGTCACCATCACCTCCACGACCTCATCTTCACCACTATGGATGGTTCAATACAACTGCCAAAAGTATTACCCAAAACCCCTAAAAGAAATTCTTGTTTATTCATTTTTTTATTGATGAAGGCTTAAACAAGCCATCTAGACATTTCCCTATAGTGTGACCTCATATAAGATGCGTTATTTGAGGGGGTTTTCAGCTCGAGTATTAACACCTCGCCTTTTTCGCTCATGGAGATGATGAGGCAACAGTCTTCACAGTGGAAGAGCCCATCTCAGGGTGGCACTCTTACACCCGAGTTTAGTCACCGGTAATGATCCTCGACTTGAAGGACGGGTCGTCCACGGCACGCTGAGTTCTTGGCGATGTTCTTGGTCCTGGGTCAGCAGACTAGGGACGAACTTGGCAGCGACACGGCGCATGTTCAAATCACATGCGTGGATCACCTGGACTGTTCTGTATGACACGTCGACAATGACGGCAGTGTTATGGATCAGTCTCCGGCGACCATCATGCGACATTTTTCGGGCGCTGAGCTCGTTGAAGGTTCTTCCTGATCTCTCGTCATCTTGCAGTGATGTTCTTCCCCTCTGAAAGTGCGCGTGCCACTCAAACGCAACACCTCGAACGACTCATTGTAGCATCACCATAAACTTGCCCAATCATGTCAAACGTCTCTGTGACACATTTGTTCAGTTTCAAGAAGAACTTCATGTTCGCTCTTTGTTCTGACTCGCTGTCCATGCTGACAAAGCAGACGGTGTTAGAACAGCACCAGTTGCGCAGCAAGGATGTCTTTTGGCACACTGACTTATGACGGTCCCTTCCATGTGCTGCCATCTGTTGGCATGTTGCAAAACTTTTTGATACCCCCTCGTACTTGAAGTAGGTTTCTCCCGAGACATTAGCGGCTAATTGACAATATACTGACTGGTATCTGAATGGCTGTCCATCCTTCTGACTTTCCAATGGGGGGAAAAAAAAAAAAGCTTCCATAGAAAAAGATTCTAGAAAAAGAATCCATAAGGTCATAAAAAAAATAAAAAATAAAAACTTTACTGTTAAATAAAACGGTGTAGCAGAT
Source organism: Clarias macrocephalus (assembly GCA_011419295.1). Lineage (NCBI taxonomy): Eukaryota > Metazoa > Chordata > Actinopteri > Siluriformes > Clariidae > Clarias > Clarias macrocephalus. The sequence continues at coordinate 47,015 of JAAGKR010005412.1, read as the reverse complement.
GCCGAGTTGGTAGGTTGCCATCTTGGATACGCAGGAAGTGAGCATCTGCATTTGCAATACTGATACTGGTGCTGCTCAAATCTACAATCATTCATCGCCAAGCTCAGCAAGAGACGATGACGCGAAAAATAGAGGGGGGGGGGGTGGTTGGAAGAGGAATTGATGTCTTCCAGTACAGTATCCCATCGTGATAGAGAGCAGGCAGGACCCACAAGCAGAAACATAAATACCCGTGTTTGCATGTGTGTGAGTGAGTGAGATTGTGTAAAGAAGAATGACTTTGGCCTACTCAGAATTGATGTACTGCTCACGCTATACTTTAACTGCTGGAGATCTATTGTTTGGTAGCAGTAGCTCAGTGGGTAAGGAGTTGGACTACTGGTCAGAAGGTCCCACGTTCAAACCCCAATTGCCACTGTGCGGGGGTTCTTGAGCAAGGTGCTTAAGATGCTGCTCAGATGCATATTAAGATAAAAACGTAACTCGCCCTGTATAAGGGCGTGTGCCAAATGCTGTGGATGGAGGGGGGGGTGCATATTTAAACATGTTGGCTTTTGTCATTTCACCCTCACACACGCAAACAGATTAATGAAAGAATCTGGATTCAAGGGATCTGATATACAAGACAGCAGATCCCAGAAGTTCTCGACTCACTCCCAGCATCAAGGGAATCTGGACTGGGTTTGCGTCCTGTGCACCCCAGCTTAAAGGTCCCGTGGTTTTGCAAGTGAATGCGGGTCTCCGAGATCACCCAAAAAAAAAAACAAACAAACAAAAAAAAATACTTATTTTTCCATACTTCAAACCCTCTTTTTCACTGCTTCTCTAATCGTGCTGTTTCTGTGTCTGCTGATGGGGCTCTTCTTATATGAGGTCACATTAGGGGGACAATCTAACCGACTTGTTTAACACCTTTTAACATCTTTTTTTTGAGACTCACCTGAATGTCTAAAAATGAGGCGCCTTTTGCGTAATAGATCTCCTTTAACCGTGACGAGCATTGGTGTAAATCCCCGTTACACTTTTACACGTGTCCCCCCTAATCAGGCACTAATGATGATACAACTCTCCCCATTAATATCGCTCCGGCTCCTCATGTGTCCATGTGTGTGTCTCAGGGGGATCAAAGAGTGGATTCCCCTTTCTCACTTGCGACTCCTGACCTCACACACTTATGACCTTTCAACCCGACTCCCGAGCCCCTGTTGTGATTTCTTCGTGGGACGCCTTGGCTGAGAGGGTCAAAAGTGTCTTATATATTTCAATTAACAGGACAGAAGATTACAATATCAGCATTTTGTTCCATATGCGACACGAAGATCAGATTCTATAAAAGATATGTACTTAAAGGGATACTCCAGCGGTGGTAGAGCTGGTCTCGTCTTTGTAGGAAGTGTTATATTAGTATAAAGCCAGGAGTTCATAGATGTCTAAAAATTAGGAGGGACGTTCAAGTCAAACCAGGACATCTGAATGGTGAAAAGGTTCTAAAGGAGGCCGCATGTCCCTGAACGATGATCCCATCCGAGGTGGCTCAGAGTGAATATTCAGAGCATGGAACGCCTGATCCTTGACAAATCAACGGATAACTCCGCATCCGTCTGTAGGAACTGTACACTCGATCATTCATGAACACCACTTGCGCCGTCCAAGATCTCGGCTGGGACTTGTTACAATGTAATCTGGGCTTTGCATATTGAATGCAGAGCCTCGAAAAACACTTTTCAGACCCAGGACCGTGGATAGAACGTAGGTTCCACAGACTAAACATGATCATCTTTCTTGTCTGCTTAAAGGCTACAGGAAAAGGTCTGCAGTTGGTCATCTGCCATGTCAGACAAGTGTGCCTCTTTCTGTGATCATGGCCAAGAGGAAACATTCCAGACTCTTTTTTTTTTTTTTTGCCGAAAGCTGGAAGTCTGGCTAATGCATAACTAAAGAAACCTGATGCCTCCGTTATTGAATTTAACGCCTATGGATTGAAACCGTCCTCAAGTGGGCGCGTGCAGGACTGTCGCCTTACACAGTCTGTTAAAGTACAACCAGCGGTTCAGTTTTGTCTCACGCTAACAAAAGGTGACCCTTGTGCCTGTTTGGTGAGTAAATAAGTCTCTTACATGTACATGTGCTTCCTTTTGGTGAAGTGAGAACAAAAATCTACTGGTGCTTCTCTACCTGCAGAACACCGGGCAACAGTGTGCGTCATCTGGGGCGACACTTGGTCCTGGAACCAATAAAATTCGGCTCTTTTGCTCGTCCAAGCCTCAATTCTGTCTCTCTCCAGCACTGCCTCCGTGTCTCCCAGCCACCCCCCCCCCACCCACCCACACCCCCATCCTTTTATGGGCTCGACAGCTGGGTATGTCAGCCGAGCGTCACACCATGTGTGGCGGGAGTCTTGTTAGCGAGAGCTCCGTCTGTCTGTCACGTTAAAGGAGACACAAAGAGATCGACAAAGACGGAGGGTGGCGATCGTTTAGTTTAGAGCTCGAGAGCAAGTGGAGGCGTTTGAGAGATCAAAACCAGGGGTGTGCTGTAATCTCTCTCAGATGGTCCGGTCCAGCGGAGAGCTTAAGAGCTTAACCTGGAACAGGTGTCTCTAAATGCATCAGCCTTTGTATGCATAGATGTTTAGCGTAATAAGAAAGCACGCACGTGGGGGGGGGGGGATGCATTTGGGAGGCAGACGAATACATGGCATCCCACTCACCACATAAATCACCAGATACCCTTGTCCATGAGTCTTAGGGCGTTTTCATTTTAAGCATGATTGATTTGTACCATGCTGAGGAAAGAATGCGCCCCGCTCCCCACTACGCAGGTTCTTCTGATACAATCTGAGCACTGTCGCCTTGTACCTACAGGGTCCGGGTTCGTTCCTGCCTACATGCAGTTTGCATGTGGTTACTTGGTTTTCTCTGGGTACTTCGGTTTTCTCCCACAGTCCAAAGACAATCAGGGTTCCCAAATTGCCATTAGTGTGTGAATGAGCGCGAGCGTGTGTGTGTGTGTGTGTGTGTGTGTGTGTGTGTGTGTGTGTGTGTGTGTGTGTGTGTGTGTGTGCGTGCCCTGGTATGAATTGGCTCCCCTTCCAGGGTGTACCCCACCTCATCCCCCAAGTCTCCTGGGAAAGACTCCATGCCGCCGGCAACCCTGTACACAGGATAAAGCGGTACAGCGAGTGTATAAGTGAGAGAGGAATCACCAGGGATCAAACAATACGATATTATCGCGATACCTAGGAGCCGATCTGATTTCTATTGCGATTCTGTAAGCGTCACGATTTTATAAATATCCTGATTCAATAGTCATTTTTTTCAAAAGCGAAATAATTCGTTCCCACCGCACAGGTCAATGTGCGAATAGTTTATCGTGCTCCACCTATAGGATTATAGAGGAACTGCACCATAAAAAAAATACATTTAAAAAGTGCGTTCGGATTCAGTGTAGCACTACACGATTCTAGAATACAGAAGGCTTGAACTATCTACAGGAGATCTGGTTAATGTTTGATCAGATGTCCTGATCAGCCACGTAACAGCTCCCTCCTTCTCAATATGTTATGCATTATATGATAATGGATGTATTACTTGGCGCCCTCAAGGTAGCGCGAAAAAAAAAAAAACGGGAACACAAACGCCCCAAGGAAGTCGCACAGAACAAGATGATTTGCATGTTAGATACGACGCTGTGATTGCATTTTGATCATTTGTTTTCTAGCGTGAAAGCAGGAAGCTATTCTGATCCAAAACAGGGTTAGAAATGAGGTGTGTGTGTGTGTGTGTGTGTGTGTGTGTGTGTGTGTGTGTGTGTGTGTGTGTGTGTGTGTGTGTGTGTGTGTGTGTGTGTGCATGCATCCTAAATCAGAGCCTAAACACCACGACAGCAAAGAGCTCCATGAAAGGAGCCGACACCATCGGCAAAGAACTCTGTTACTGGCATCGCTCATACACATACCTGAGACACAGACACACACACAGACACACACCAAGCTCTGAAAACACAAGACGCTGCTGCGCCGCAAGCTCTCACAAACAGATCCCAAGGAAAAGCGGAGAGATTAAAGTCTAAAGTTGCCAGCGTAACACCGTACGCTCGGAGTGATTCTGTCCCTGTTGATATAAAAGAACGTTTGATCGATATTAAAAGCAGGTGAAGCAGAGTTGTGCCTTATCCTGACGCACACTTGGCTCGTTTCAGAAAGTCACAGTTTTCCTGCAGTCGGCAGATAACGAACACTAATCATGCGCATACACAAAAGTAACCCTGAGGCAGATTTGCACTACTTCCACCCAAAAAAAAAATTTTTTTTTTTTTAAAGGTGGTGGAGAGCCAGAGTTAAACATTTCCTTCCTGCTAAAAATCGAGCTTTGATGCAGGAGGCAGGGACGGCACGTTAATCTGATCAGCTGAGCGGTGAATCCTTAGGGGACGGGACGGTGGTAACCCAACACCTTGCGGAGAAAAGGCTACAAAAAGACGTCAAACTCAATCTGACCGGAACAAAAGAGACGGTGACTAAGAGGGTAACGCGAGCAGGAAAACGAGCCTTGATTATAGGGACATCTGTGTTTTTGGTCCCGGTTCAGACCAAAAGTAAGACAGACGAGAAGACAAAACAAAAACAAAACTAAAACTGCTGCCATGACGACCGTGCAGGTTCATCACCACACGAGCGAGAACACCTCACCGCAAACCTATAATAGAAGTACGCGCCACACACACACACACACACACACACTCGCTATTATGCGTACCCGTAATAACAAGGGCACCGACGTGTATGGGTTTCCTTTTGTCTCCGATTCCTGCATGTGCCTGCATGCACACACGGAAAGACCCGGTTAATACTGTATCACTTGTCGCAAAACGCACACTAAAGAACTGTAACGAGATGCAATCAGGGCTCACGGACACACACACACGAGTGTCATCAGGGTATAGCAAGTCTGGGCAGATACATAAGGGTAACAATACTCTTTTTCTTTTCTTTAAACATGACCTCATTCCGCATCATAGTGGTAAAAGTAAAACATTAAACAAGCCAACACTTCCTGTTTACCATCCTGACATGGCCACACAACGTCACGGTCAATACCGATATAGGAGCTCGGAGATGTTTAGGAAGGAGTCTCCAGTCGCAGCACAAACAGTCTGAAGGTCAGAAGGTTTTCTACAATAAGAAAGTCTACAGGAAAGTTTACGCCTTTCTGGGCTCTTGGTGATGTTTCGAGGCTCATGAGGGAACAGGAATGCACTAAGCTCACAGATGCTTCACGACATGTAAACAGTAAACAGGAGAAAATATGATAAATCAACAGTGGGTTGTTAAGAGTGTCTCCGGTACATCAGCTCATAATTGTTTGCTTTCCTGTGAAAACACAACCTGTTAAAAGTCCTAATTTATTTCACTAATTTAAAGCAGTTGCCAGACGCATTTATCCAAAGCGACACCTCATTATATACCTGACTAACTCAAGGCTCCAACGGTGGCAACTTGGTGGTTGTTTGGCTTGAACCTGGGACCTTCCGAACCGTAGTCCAATGCCTTAACCACTGAGCCCTGACTATTTGATCACTCACTTATCGTCTGCCACTTTATCCCGTATACAGGGTCGCAGGCGGTCTGGAGCCTATCCGAGTAGATTAAAGGGCACGAGGCGGGGTATACCCTGGACAGGGTGCCAATCCATCACAGGGCACACACACTCATTCACACACTATGGACACTTTGGGGACGTTAATCAGCCTAACCTGCCTGTCTTTGGACGCCAGAGTACCTGAAGGAAACACACCAAGCACGGGGAGAACATGCACACAGACCCGAGGCGGGAATCGAACCCAGACCCTGGAGGTGCAAGGCGACAGTGCCAACCGCTAGACCCAAGGTTGGGTTGCTACACTATCAGGATTAATTGCTTGTTTTAGGGATGAAAAAAAAAAAAAAAACATGCTTGTTTAGTCGAGCACCATAACAACTGTAGTGACTGTGATTAGCTGTGCTTTACAGCTGCTTGTGCTGGTTGTGGATTCAATGCCAAGGCATTTATCTTCTACTGATGTTTTACTAGGATCTGATTACTGGGCTTTTGTGCTCACACTTGAACGGGAAGCTTAGATTCTTTTTTATTCTTGCGCTTTGTCGCTTTTATCCTAGCAAGTGTCACATCGGATCATTTGATCCACAAGATCTGGCACGGGTTAGACGACGGATACCCTTCCCGCTGTATGGGGTACGAGGTTAAGGGTTTCTCTCTCTCTCTCTCTCTCTCAAGTGGTGTGGCTTGAAGCCTTAACCCTCTGCTCAGCAACTGAGAGCCTGAGCCAAGACTGCCCCGGACCAGGAACTCAACAATATTTGGTAATATATACATACTTGTCTGGATTTTAATTTCATTTTTAGTTATCTGTAAAAACTTGCGTCTTGCTGATGCGTTTGCCACCTGAAGGCTGCTGCATGCTCATAAAAAATTCTTTTATTGGGTTTTGGTATGGTCACACCCTTGCACACACACTTAGCTCTCACATGTGATCAATGTCTTTTCAGACATGTCTTGTAGACCAGACACATAGGAATCTACAGGAGGGTGGTAGCCAAACACCTGCCTCACCCACCACACACAAGCGATTGTGCATTCAGTTAGATTAAAGGGAGAAAAGGCAGAAACCTCGACTCACCCTGACAGCAGTACTTTTGGTCTGAGCTCTTTGGGGTTGCGTTCCCGGGTTCGCATGCTCTCTGCCCCCGCCGCCAGCCGAGCCGTTGGTACAACCCGTGCCAGCTCGCCAGGGCCGTTGCTTGATGCCGTCGAGCAGGCGCACAAGAAGGATGTTGCTGGGCAGCTCGTCCACGCCGCTCTCCACCAGCGTGCGACATTCAGGGCACCGCAGCTCGCCGCGCGATCCCACGATGCCGAGCAGGCAGCGGCGGCAGAACGTGTGCTGGCACGGCAGTACCTTGGCGGTGACATCCAGCCGTTCCAGGCACACCGGGCACTCAAGCAGATCCAGCAGGGCCGATTCGTCCATCGCGGTGCTCGTGCTGTCCCTCATTCACTCCAGCTGGGCTCTCGGACAGAAAAGACACATTTTGCTTGTAGGTGCGCGTGCATGCGAAAGGACCGAGGTTCTCCTCAGCTGTCATGTCACGCCCATACCATGACCATTGTTGCTTTACTACCAGGCACTGCAAAGAGATAGAAGCAATGTCGTATTTAATGTAGCGGAACAAAGCTATACAGATTATGATCTGGAGTCGTGTATACAAACTACTGCCTGTTCGAGTTTCTATACATGTTCTCCCTGTATCTCTGAGAGTCCCCCCCCCCCCCACCTCATCCCAAAAAACATTCAGAGGGTGAATTGGCTACACTTAATCCTCGAAAGTGTGAATGCAACAGACTGGGATCCTAATCAGGACGCCCATTCCCAGGAACGACCCTGGATCCACCTTAACCCGACCAGGATGAAGCTGAATAACCGAATAAAGGTAAATATAAACGCATTCCACAATAACAGGTTCTGAGCCAGTAAACATTCTTTCGCTATTGCCATACCGACTTCAAGTGTTTCTGCTTCTAAAGAGGTGGGATATCGGATATTCTGTGGAATGCAGGGTGTTTAGGGAAAACTCCATCATCAAAACAAAATCGTGGGAGTCGGATTTCAGGCCGGCAGAGAAAACAACCTTCCAGACTTTCTAAACTATTCTATTAGCATTAAAACACCTCTACGGACAAAGGACTTTATACCTCATTAAAGAGAGGGGGGAAAAAAAAAGGATCAGTACCAAGCCAACAGGCAGACAAAAGGCTAACACCACACACACACACACACACACACACACACACGCGCACAAATGCCTGAGCATGCAGGAGGAGTAAAAGACTAGCATCAAGTCTTATTTAAACCATACCTAGGGCATTACTAACAAATAAAAATTGTAGGTGCAAAAATAATGGCACCCAAATGCTGTACAAGTTTTGACTAAGACTTGACGCTGGTCTTGTACTCCTCCTGCATGATCACACATTTGTGCGTGTGTGTGTGTGTGTGAGAACAAGCAGGAGGAGAACAAGACTAGCGTCAAGTCCTATTTAAACTATACATAGGTCATTACTAACAAATAAATAGTGTATGTGCAAAAATAATGGCACCTCAAGTGCCATACTTGTTTTGACTAAGACTTGAAGCTGGTCTGGTACTCCTCCTGCATGATCACACATATTTGTGTGTGTGTGTGTGTGTGTGTGTGTGTGTGTGTGGGTGAGGGAGAGACAGAATGCACAAGGAGTACAAGACTAACATCAAATCTCGCATAAACCATACATGGGTCATTACTATCACATAAAAAAGTGTATGTGCAAAAATAATGGCACCTGTACTAGTTTAAAACTCTGCTACAGGACAGGTGTGTTGTTCGGGGATCCTGATGTTTTTCCAGGTGTGATTTTAAAAATGCAACAAGGACATGAGTGAACACAGTAGAGAAAAGGCAAAGGAAATGATCAAATAAAATGTAGTAAACTTTTAAATCTTTAGCTGCCCCTTTACGCTGCTCAGAATAATAACAAGCATCAAGCTAAAAAATAATAATAATAATAATAATAATACAAAGCTTTATAAAAATATATATATGAAATAATTCATAAACAATTTTACATTAAATACTTATTATATCTAAATCTTTTCAAATAATAATAATAATAATAATAATAATAAAGATCCCAGTTTGATCATTCACGACTCAGATGGCTCTGCGGCAAGGTGACTGGGATCACTCCGCCGAAACAAGCCGGAAAAAGCCGACTTTCAACGAAGCCGATTTTTTCCCCCTACAACATGTGAAGTAAACACGCTCGGATAATGAGTAACGGCGGCAGTAATGTGTAGTTAGAGTTAGAAAACAACAGTGTTTTTTCCAAGACTATCATTAGGCAACATTGTTTCCGTGCAGCGCTACAAATGTAACCAGTGTCTGATGTTATCCGAAAAACAACAGACGCGAAACAAACAAAGTAACAAACATCAAACAAAACGGACGCATATTAGATACAATGTGAAATTTTAACTTTGCCGCAATATCACATGCTTTCTACAATCTCTCACACACACACTCTCTCTCTCTCTCTCTCTCTCTCTCACACACACACACACTCACACTTATCAGATTACTTTAATATCCCGAATCCCAAGTATTTCATATCCATGAATATAAGTTCAGTAGCAGTTGTGTGAGACAGATCAGCTCTACCTTAAACACGGCCTCTCCTCCTCCTCCTCCAGAAACAGCCGAGTTGTTCCGCTTCAAAGTGGGAAACTTGAGGAAAAGGAAAAGCCTAAGGGACACTGAAATCTCGCTCCTTGAGCCGACCCAGGCGTTTACATGTTCACATCCGGGATCTTAAACTCCAAAAGAAATCAGTCTACTTCAGTGCTGTGTGTGTGTGTGTGTGTGTGTGTGTGTTGCTGGTCCGGGTCGGAGGAGATCCCGTGCTGGGAAGAGTTTAGGGAAAACAAGGGAAAAGCAAGAGGACCGAGACCCCGCCGCCTCCGAGCGCCATGATCAACTGAGTTGATCTTGTGTTACACGCAGACACATGAGGAACAGCTCTCACTCGGGAGGGAGGGACGGAGGAGGGGCGAGGATGGGGGGGGGGGGGTAACATTATCATAAAGAAGCCGCGACATGAACTACTTAAAGAAACACAAACACGTTGTTGGGTGGGGTTTTTTTTTGTTTGTTTTACAAAAGAGAAAGAAAAAAAAAAGAAACGTGTTTTGTACTATTGCGTCGCGCGCTGCATATCGTTTGTGTTTGTTTGTTTGTTTGTTGTCTCCGCCCACACTGATTGAGAACCTACTCCAGGGAGTGACGCAAAATCAGACGGACGCCTGCAGACACAAACGTCCAGTGAGTGGAGGTGAACTCCTCCCATCTCAGACTTTTCATTGTTCTACAGCCTGCTGGAGTGGAGAGCACCTCCGTGGCAGTGCTCGTACAATCAGTGCTGGAAAAAGTGCAAAACACTGCAGTCAGCACTACTGACCTAAGTTAAAGTAGTGCTCCTGTAGTAAGAATTCTCTTGGGTAGAAGTGAATGTAGTCCATCAGTGCAGGAACCTCTATTGTCCAACTAGGGACCGTGGAGGCCAAATGTGATTTGTGAATTGTGTTTATTCCCATTTTTACAACCGTGTTAGGCGGAGCCTCCGGTCAACATTCACACGTGCACTCACACACTAGGGGCAATTTGTGACCGCCAGTTAGTCTAATCTGCATGTCCTTTGCATGTCTGGTGGGAGGAAACCCACCAGACACAGGAAGAACATGCAAACTCCATGCACACGGACCCCAAGGCGGGAATCAGGAGGTGCATGAGGAGACCTGGAGACGACCCGCCACGCTGAGAAAACTGCTTTAAAGAATAAAAATATATTGGAAATGTGTTTGAAAATTGTGAGTAACCATGTACTGCTGAACCTCGAGATACGAATGCCCTCCCTTGTTAGTTTTCACCTTAATAATAAAAATTTTTTCAAGAAATACAAGACATACGAAGGATTTTCAGAGCGTTCGGCCCTCCCTATTAGTAGTTTTAAAGTATAAGTGCCTTAATGACTGAAGGCAATTCAAAGAAGCTAAATTAGGGAGAAAATTTGGGAAAAGAAAAAAACAACTGGTTTGCATCACTAAAAGGCCAAGCGAAGGGCTTTTACAAAATTTTTTGTTTGTTTGTTTGTTTTTTGGCATTTTGAGCAAGATTTAATGGAGATAAAAGAAGAAAGGTACAGTCGCTAAAAAGACAAAGCAGCCAGTGCCATCAGGAAGTGGTTAAGTGAGGTTTAATGTCTTTTTATTTCATATTTTACTACATGTACATGTTTAGAAATGGTTTTATATGCAATAATATGATTATAGTGTTGTGCATTGGTAATATTGGTAATATTTTTGGGTGGATTATCTGTCTTTATATTATTTCTTACATATTTCTTATACAAATATTCGCCTTTAGAACTCACCTCCAGGACAAATGAAATTCATATGACGAGGTTCCACTGTATGAATCCCAATTGTTGGATCATCCCTGATGAGCATGCCAAGGGCGGAGGGGAAACTCTCCCTGAGATGGCAGTAGGAATAAACCTTTAGAGGAAGCAGACTCGTTTTGGTGATAGAACATAGCAGGGATTGATCCGCTGAGTACCATACTGTGTGTTTCAAATCAACACAGCTATCAGCAAATTTTATTCTGTTCTTATTTTAACTAAGTAACTAAGTTATGCTTAGTGAGTGCCACCTCCATTGTTAACAGTAGGGAAATTTACAGCGCCCCAGAGTGGTCACGTTATATATTTTTTCTAGTAAGTTTCATTGGATTTCTCTGAAAATGAAATATGCGAATGAACTATGAATAAGAGAACAGTAAAATGCACTTATCTTTAATGGTCCAAACATGTGGAAATGGCTTGGAGTGAGGCCAGGACTGTACAGGGGACGTGGCAATAACTCCCAGCTGAGTGGCAATAATGTGCAAGCAGTATGTGTGAATGATTGTGTGTACAGTTCCCACAGCCATAAGCGTCTCTTGCGCAAGTTGGCGAAATTCAAGGATTGAAATTAAAGGTTCAGGCTGAACATTCATGGGAACGACTGCAATGTCCTCCAAGCCACCCTGGCTGGGATCATCATTCACGGAAGTACAGCCTTCTTGTTCGCACCAATTAAATGTTTTATTGTGGCCAAGAGTCTCTTTTTGAAGTCTTCTGTAAATGTCAATCAGTTTTACACCTTCATTCATGAGAAAAGTCATGCTCTTCAATTACTCAATATGAGGGAATGAAGTTATATTACCTGATCAGGACATTAAACATGTGCATGTTTCATTCGAACCTGACATCAAGATGAAGTAGAGTTTATTTACTTATTTCTCTCATTTTTAGTATGTTATGTGTGTGGTTTAAGCAGTTTGTCTGCACATTCTTTTTGCAATTCTTTTTTTTTTTTTTATTGTAAAATGAGTGAATGAATTAAAAAATAAAATAATGTAATCACTACAGGTCTCCAGAGAAACATAACAAATGCTAGGTTGAGGTGTAAAGAGCTAATTCATTAATTCATTCATTAATTAACTCATAATTCATACACATTTCTAGCTCTGTTGTTTGCTATTTATTTATTTTTTTCTGTTAAATCTCTACCATATATCCATGTGACATATTAGGCTTAATAAGGCATTTAAACAAGCCAGTCTAGTTCACTTAGCAAGCTAATGGCTAGCTAATGTATTGTATTTGTTTTCCGCATTTTGAATGGTGAACTTTAAAATGCAGATATGGTGTTGGTGTTGGCTTACTGAATAACACTAGCCAGTGAACTTAAATAAGTTATTTGTAATAACTACAATGTGTAATATAAAATAACTTGCTTTCAAGCAAAATGTAGCTACTTTTTTATGATTTTCAAATTAGCGTTACGCAGTAAAGGTAAGGCTACCTAAAATTGATTATAAAAAGGTAAATATACATTTACAGAAAAAAAATATAAATAATTATTATTCAGTTTACTAATAGTTCTGATTGATTGATTGATTGATTTTTGCTTGTGAGCTTGACATGGAAGAACTAAGAACAAGTGACATCACAGAATTTTGTTAAGGACATGTTTAGCAGTATTAACATTAGCTAGCAAATTGTCTATTTAAATATGCCTAACACTTCAAATGTGAACTAATACACTGTCTAGCCAGTTCAATTAGTTACTTAGCATGCTTGCTAGCAGTGTAGCTAGTGCATAGCCTACGTTGTATGATTTAAAGTGAACATTTCCCACAAGCCTCGATGAAATGCTAACATTGTGTTAGTGATGCAAAAGGAGAGGATTAGCTGAATAACACTAATCAAGTTCACCGTCTATCACAATGACAAAGCAGACATGGCTAGAGTTAAGGACATCATTCATCATTTAATTTATTAAACCAGGTAAAAGTGTCAAGAGAGACCTGGCCAAAATACAATGTGGAAAGTGATGAATTAGGTCTGTCTCCAGTAACTCCAGTAAAGTAAATATGAAAACTCATACAGAAGCAGGAAATTCCCAATGTGCACAATTAATAACAGTCATGGTATACATGTTTCCAAGCGCATTCAGACGCAGCGTGTAGTAATGAAGACGGCTTTGCCAGTCCATTTATCAAAGCTTTTCAACAGGTATTCCACCTGGCTGCTCAAAGGTCAGATTTCCAGCTGCTTGCCAGACTGCACACACACACACACACACACACATACATACGTGCTAGTTAATGTGTCCATTACATCACATTTTCATTGCTGTTTGAAGATTGTCAGATTATTATGGTACTTTAGTCTCAACTCGAACCCACACATACCAACAGAATACCTTGGATTTATATTACATTAATCACTGAGTGATAGCAAACAACAACAACAACAAAAAAAAAACACGTCCCCTGACGCCCGTCTGTCTAAATTTCCCCCGTTCTCTCGAAACAAAGGCAGGTTTCATCCTTGTAACCGAAGCCCTGGCCCTTCATCAAAACATTCTAGGACTTAAGGCAAGACCTGGTGATTTCCAGAATAACAATGGCATGCAAAAGGGCTAAAACAGGCAGCTGTAATATATATACACATCAAAGTTCAAGAACACCATCTGAGCATAAAATCACTCGTCAGGTCACATTCGTGTCAGCGATCACAAAGCATCATAAGGTCACATCACCAGTGAATAGCCTCAGGGTTATTAGCTCTTTGCTGTGTCTCTCTACTATCTAATAATTAATCTTAAAAGACTTAAAGTCACATTTTAGGAAAGGACCTGCTTAAAATGAAAGACAAGCAAAGTGTGTACAGAATAATTAGAGACAAGAAAACATTAAGAACACCGTTGCTGATTTCCTCTTATGAACACGTCACAGTCGCAAGTGGCCACTTGCAGCACAAGGACATAAAGACTTAATAAATACGAGCTTTTTTCCCCCCCTCTATTACACTTGACAGTCAGCACAGTTTACTGTCTTAAATTAAATATTACATCTAGCACCCTCTAGAGCGTTTTGGTTCTATTGGCCTGGCGGGACCAGCCCACACAATCCACGGCTACCTGACAACAGAAGGGTTTTGCTTACACAAAATGTTCTAAATAAAACCCCTTTAGAAAGTCAAGAGTTAGCATTTGAAAATGCATAGATAGAAAAACTGGCTACCGTACCTACATCCAAGCTAATAATATGTTAGGGCAGCACTGTGGGGCAATTGCTAGTGGTGTTGCCCCAAAGCTCAGAATCCTGGGTCTGATCCTGAGCTCAGGACTGTCTTCTCCTCCTCCTACTTTTCAAAAGCATGCATACATGCAGAAAAGTGCATCCATTCTCAATGTTCCTTAGGCCGGTCGGATATTGAAGTCCAGTTCTTTTGATCCAATTGTTTAAGAGGCATTCATGTTTCTCAAACTGTTTTTGAGGTATATGTTATTCTGACGAAAGAGGCTATCGCCATTTAGGAATACCACTGGTATGATAGACTTGTTCTGCGACAGCAGCCTCATATGCAGCTTGCTGCGATGCACTGTGTGTTCTCACACCTTTCTGTTATTGCCTTTTTCAGTGATTTGTGCTACAGTAGCTCTTCTATAGGATTGGACCAGATGGACTAGACTATTCTCCCCCACATGCATTAACTGCCAGTTCACCTATTTCCGAAGCTCAAGTCATGAAAAGGTATTTAAAACATTCTTCATTAAAAAGAAAGGGGCCAGGACTACAAATCATGGTCAAATACTCTTATCCACGTTTCCTGGTGCCCTTGCCAGAATACTACAACAGAATAGAACAATGATGATGGAAACCAAAAGAGAAGATTCAAATCAAATTCGATTCAATTCAGTTTTATCCGTGTAGCTCTTTTTAACAGTGTTCATTGGCGTAAAGCAGCTTTACGGAATCAAAAGAGAATTACGGAAATGTGCAAGAATGAAAATGACCAGACTGTCCCCGATGAGCAAGCTGAAGGCAACAGGGGGACGGAAAAACTCCCTGAGATGGCCGGAAGTTCAATGTAACAGTTGATGTCTTTAAGTTAATATGGAGTCCAGTTCATTATTGGAGGGCCAGGTAGACTGTAGGAACCTCCAGTGCTGATCATTGAGCGACTGCAGTCCAAAGTTCTCAGAGAACAACCGTCTGCATCAGCCGAGGACAGGATCGTCTTCATGGTAAAGTGGAACAGTCGCCCGGCAACAAACAGACCACATGGGGCCTCCAGGAGACGGCTGTTAAGCTAGCACTAGAACAATGTCTTCATTGGTTAGAGGGATTGACCCATCCATTTACTTTCCTCAGCGACCACAAGAACCTAGAGTATATAAAAACTGGCAAACAACCGACAGCCACAAAGTGGCTTTTTTTTTTTTTTTTTTTTGCATTCCAGTCTGCACTTTGCTATAGTCCAGGGGGATCCCAAAATACATACTGTAGGCTGTAAGAAATCTTTCAACATACTTCTCCTGAATTTTCCTCCTAATGTATCTTTGTACACCGATGAGGTATACTGATTACTCCTAAATGTCATGTAGTGATCTCAGACAATCACAAATACCATTCATCTTGTTCTACAGCACACGCACCCAGAGGAAGGTGGCCTCATCTCAAGCCCCTACTTACCGCTCAACTATATAAGCCTCACCCTGTACAATGCAAAGATATACATTCCCATGAATGTCAGAGCACTAAATCTCAGCTCAGTCTAACCCAGGCATGGGCAAACTACGGCCCGGGGGCCACATGCGGCCCATTTAACGTTTTGATTCGGCCCGCCAAACTTGAAAAAATTTAATAAATTAACCTTTTAATGTTTTATTTCCCCTGTAATTCTGATGTTTCCTCACTAGATGGCGCACTCTATATATGTTTGCTTTGTTGAGGTGACGCGTAGGCCTATTACTCCACGTTTGCACTTTACCCTTTGACCCTTTGACCAAAGCATGCCATCTATCTGCTCCTGTTCCGGCCCCTTTGTCAAATGTTAGAACTCAGTGTGGCCCACGAATCAAAAAGTTTGCCCACCCCTGGTCTAACCCCATTTATACTGTGGTGGCCAAAATTATTAAGAGAAACATATACAACAGTTAGTTTTGACCAATTAATAAATTCACTGGACGAGAGGCATTCCAAGCAGATGGATAACAGAGCATAGCAGCACGGGGACGTTTAACAGTTGTTATACTGTAACGCTAACTGTCAGTCGCCAGCATGGGTGAAATTAGGTTAGTACGGTCGACAGTACTGAGGAGAGACTAGCTATCATACAACGCTAACTAGCGTCTAACGCAAGGCTGAATACCAAATCCCTCTGTAACCCCTGATCAAGGGCACTACTTGGTATGTGAAACAAGCGCACTAGTTTTCCATGTAATGCTATTTGGGATTCAACCCCAGATGTTAGCTGGTATTCTGAGCGGAAATATAGTTTGTTTCTCCCTGTGCTTGGTGGGTTTCCTCCGGCTACTCTGGTTTATTCCCACAGTCCAAAGACATTTAATTGGCATTCCCAAATTGGCCGTAGTGTGTGAGTGTATGTGTGTGTGTGTCCGGCGATGGATTGGCACACTGTCCAGGGTGTGACCCGCCTTGTGCCCCAAGTATCCCGGAATAGGCTCCAGGCCTCCCGTGACCCTGAGTACAGGATTAAGCGTAATAAATGATGTGTGAGCCAAAAATGGCTAAAACTGCGGAATTCTCGAGTGAATTGTGAACCTGTATTTAGCATTTCTGGATATGATCTTCAGGAAGCAATGAAGCAGCCATGGATTGAGCGAGTGACACCAGAGTACTGCAGGTGTCTTTTTTTGACTCCATGCCCAGCCGGATCCAGCAGGTTCTGATGAAGAAAGGACTTCAGACTGAATGTGGACAGTTGTATATCAGTTATATTGCGTAAAATAACAAATTATTTGTATCATCCTTATTGTCACGCTTTTAAAATTTGGGAATGTTATTAAAATGTTGAATTTGACTTTTGTATCTATAATGCTGGCTATACAGTTCAATACTGTGTGCTGTACTGTATACTGTACTATCCTATCCTTTGCTCTTGATGCAGAATCAAAAATCAGTGTGCTTGATAGTGCAAAATTTCGGACATCTCATTCATTATATAAATGATACACTGACATTTTTCAGCGCTTTTAAAGTTCAGGTAAATTCGCTTCCAGTGAGCATTTTCAATGGACCGTTCAGAACAAAGACCGGGTCCGTGTCTGCTTCTGTGCAGGTCACAGATGACTGAAAGGAAAATGAATACGATTAGATGCATGTGTCTATATCTCTTAAATGTAATGGATTTCCTTTTTTTACTCTGTTCTGCCAAGACTACTGGCCCATTACGGAGCACTGCAGTAAAGCAGAAGGGCTGCGGTGTGAAGAGCTCAAGGGCAGAGGGAGAGAACAATAAAATGCAGTGATTTACACTAATCTCCATGTGTTTGAGGACACTGCAATAGAAGAGGGTGAAACACAGAGAGAGAGAGAGAGAGAGAGAGAGAAGAGGCTGTGAATGTGTGGGGATACGTGTGTAATAAAAGGGAGGCTGATTTATGATATCTTGGCCCTTGGCTGGCATCTGGGATCTCATTGGACCTGGCAGTAACCTTCAGGTTCTATGTCACTGTTGCCTGGAGACATTTACAACATGCCCTGGGGGGGGGGGGGGGGGGGGGG
>JAAGKR010005412.1:0-17249 GCA_011419295.1 Clarias macrocephalus | reverse complement strand
AATGTACCATGTCCACCAAAAATAGAGGCAGGAGAGAAACCTACCACTGAGAACGGAACGTACCATTCCGTAGTTGTGTGTACGTGGGTGACTTACGTGTGGAAGTTAAAAGTGTTTTTATTTATTTATTTTTTTTAATTGCATTTAATGGATGAATTAATGATTTAAATTTTTCTTTCTTTTCTTTTCTTTTTTCAATCAAATCAAATAAAGTGAAGATCTCATTACAGCCCCTAACTCCTTCCACTCTTACGGATGACGCAGCCCAGTTTGAAATCTGAAAATATCCCAACCAGCCCAACCAGTCCTTTATTTAGTCCTTAGGTCCTAAATAAAATGTTAATCTGAGCTGTTTTCATTTTTCTAATAAAGAAAAAAAAATGACTTCAGACTCCAACAAAGAAAAGATTATTTAACTCTACACATATTGATACTTTTCTTCTCTATTTAGCGTAGCACTTGCTGGAAAAAGCCATACTCGTAAGATAACGTTAGCGCTCAATGTTTGCTCCATCAAAGTTTCACAGTGTCGTTGGGCGGTGGGGGGGGGGGGATGGGGGGGGTATATTCGATTCCCACCTCGCGTCTGTGTGTGTGTGTGTGGAATTTGCATCTTCTCCCCGTGCTTGGTGGGTTCCCTCCGGGTACTCTGGTTTCCTCCCACAGTCCAAAGACACACAGATTAGGCTGATTGATGTTTCCAAATTGCACGTAGTGATGGATTGGCACTCCGTCTACGATGTACCCTGCTAATTCGGTCAATTCGTAAATTCAGACCACAACCATAGCTTTATTAGTTACAGTATATGGCCAAAAGTATGCGGACACCCGAGCTTTGTGCAAGACACTAGCTTGCTTTATGCAGACTAAAAATTTCTACGCGCGGCACGGTGACTTAGTGGTTAGCACTGTCGCCTTGCACCTCCAGGTTCCGGGTTCGATTCCCGCCTCAGGCCTGTGTGCATGGAGTTTGCATGTTCCCAGATTTGCTGTTCATTTCCTGTAGTGTGTGTGTGTGTGTGAATGAGTGTTTAAGCATGTGTGTGTGTGTGTGTGTGTGTGTCCTGTGATATATTGGCACCCTGCCTCGTGTCCTAAGTCTCCTGGGATAGGCTCCATATACTGTATACAAGGTGAGTGAGTGAGTTTTTTTTTTTTTTTAAGAATAAAAAACAATCATGTTTTAATGTGAAATGTGGTGTTGTAACAAGATGTATTTTACTTTGTAACAATATATGCTTCAACGTAGAACCGTGAAAATATCTTTTTAAAACGTAAAAAAAATAATTTCACGTAAAAAAAAAAATTAAAATTATTATCATTATTATTATTATTATTTATTTATTCTTCCGTGACAGTAACGCGCTTCCGTATCGAAAGGCGACTTTGCTTTGTGACGTCATCGACGCAACAGAGAGAACGCGCGCGCTCGCGCGTGTGAGAGAGAGCGAGAGAGCGCGAGAGAGAGAGAGAGAGAGAGAGAAAGAGACGTTCCCTTAAAGTTGGGACATGAGTTCTCTGACTCACAGACAGGATGGTTGTTTCTGTCATGGATTATTTCGAGCGGTTTGTTCGTTTCCGGGACGAGGATCTCCCACTGCGCCCGCTGCTGTTCGTGGCTGGAGCTGCAGCCATAGCGGGAGGATTATATTACACTCATAGGAAGTGCGGACGTGGGAAGACAACACGTCTCAGCGAGGGTAGGGGACACCACCACCACCACACCAACAACAACAACAACTCTCTCTCTCTCTCTCTCACACACACACACACACACACAGACACACACATACTGTACGCGCGCGCATACCTGCAGAATTGGCATATGACCATACACATACATTATTGTTTCAAAAGCATTACAAAACTAAACTAATTAAACTTTGTAATAAAACAGTTACAACTTATCCACATTTTGAATAAACAAAGGCATCAAACACAGATGTTCGTATAGGTAATAATGGTGGTTTAATGGTTTAGTCGCCTTGCACCTTCAGGTTCTGGGTTCGATTCCCGCCTCAGCTTCTTTGTTCATAGAGTTTGCATGTTCTACCCACAGTCCAAAGACATGCAGATTAACCTACTAGGTGTTCCCAAATTATGTGTGTGTGTGTGTGTGTGTGTGTGTGTGTGTGTGTGTCCCTGTCTCCTGGGATAAGCTCCAGGCCCCCTGCGACCCTGTATCAGATAAAGCCAAGTACTTTGTATCCTGTGTATGTGTTTTGCACATACTTTTAACTACAGTATGTTTAATGTTATGAAAAGTTAGTCATCTCATCAGCAGCCTGTCTTTCCTTCTCTTTTCAAAAAAAAAGCTTCTTGTGTAACTAAGACACTGGAATGTGTCCTGAGGAATTTGGAAAACTATTACTGATGGGGCCTCCTTCCAAAAAAAATGCGCACGAAATAAGAAAGTCTAAACAAGACTATTTAGGGGTTATTTTAAACTAAATAAAGCTAACGGAAATAAATTGCCCGAAGTGTGTGAATGTGTGTGTGTGTGTGTGTGTGTGTGTGTGTGTGTGTGTGGAAGAGAATGTCAGAGTTGTTAAGTCTTAAGATGATTGCTTGTCACACCGTTACTGGCTGGGTCCTGAACCTCTGGGTGCGACAACACACACACACACACATGATGTCTGAAGAGGATCTCAGCAAAGAGATCATATTGAAGCACTGGCCCAGGTGCTGCGTCACATATACCGTACTGTATCGTAAGCCCTATTGATGTATAAGTCATTAACATCAACATTAATAACGTCACTCATAGACAGACAGACGATAGGTACAGTAATACTTTTGCATTATTTGGTTAAACAAAAAAAAAAAAAAAGAACTATTTGGATGTAGTGTACAGTATATTCATCTAGATACAGGCTATAGGACGTGTTACCATATAAGGAATCAGGAAGCACAATGAGGGGGTTGTTCTATGAGCATAGGAACATTCTCATCATATTATAATACCTAACATTGTGTGAATGTTGACCACAGGTCCCAACACGGCCGTAAAATGGAAATAAATGCAGTGGTAATCACCACTGGACTCCACGGCCCCTAGCTGGACCACAGAGGTTCCTAGATGGATGGATGGATGGATGGAATAATAATAATAATAATAATAATAATAAATAAAATAAACTAAATTAAAGAAATAAATCTAAACCCCCAATTCCAAAAAAGTTGCGATAGTAAGCAAATTGATAATCGAACCAAAAATAATTCATCAGCAAAATCTCTTCACCTTGTACTGTACCATATTAAAAACTCTACAACATCTCATTATTTGATGCTTTGCCATACAAATTTAATTGGTTATTGAAAATATGCACTCATTTCAAACCTTATGGCTGAAACATCCTCCTAAAAACATTGGGACAGTTGACTGTTTACCCCTGTGTAGCATCACCATTTCTGTTAATAACACCCTTTAAGCATTTGGACACTGAAGACACCATTGGGTCAAATTTAGCTAGTGGGATTTTCCCCCATTCTTCCATTATCCAGGTCTTCAGCTGCACAGTTGTCCGGGGTGTTCGTTGGCACATTTTGCGCTTTATAATGCGCCATACGTTCTCAATTGGAGAATGCAATGGAGTCGTCCTGCTAAAAAAAAGACTGCCATGTCTCTGAAAAAGATGGTGTTTGGATGGCAGCATACGTTGGATGTATATTTCAGAATTAGTGATGCCCTCAGAGATATGGAATTTACCCAGCCACAGACACTGGCGCACCACCAAGCCATGTCTGATGCTGGCTTTTGGAGATGATGCTGATGAATCAGCTTTGAATTGTCCCTTTCCGAGAACATGGCGACTTTTGTTTCCAAAAAACTATTTGAAATGCTGACTCATCGGGCCATAAAATACGTTTGTCCATCTCAGATGAGACCAAGCAACATTATTGTTAATGGACGAAGGTTTAGCAAAGTGTTCCCGAGCCCACGTCACAATATCCACTGCAGAAGCATGACGTTTTTGTTTAAAGAAAGTGCAGTCAGATTTGATGGACTACCTTGAATTGTTGATGTTGATGATGGGGTGTACTAACTTGTGTACATTCCTGGAATTGGGGTTGTATCTATATACCTAAATATACAGTACCTATAAAAAATACAATGGTCACCACTGGCCTCCACGGTTTCCCAGTTGGACTCCAGAGGCACCCAGATGGTGATATATTCCTATATATCAATATATACTGTAAGCATATTTTTGCTTTTTAATATATATATAGTTATTTATTTTATATATTTTTATTTTTTTTAGACCAGGTGCAGGCAGCGTCCAAAGATAGCTCTTCACTGTATCCAAGCTTGATGTCTGATGGGGTCAGTGTCACGGGCACTGACAGAACCATCCCTGAGGTACCCCAAAAACCACAGCCACATACTTTAACATAAAAAAAAATAAAAAAAATTCTTTTTTAAATACAAAAATATATCTTAATGGTTATAATTTGTATGTAAAATGTATATTTAGGTAGTTATTACCAGTAAATAAATGCCAAGAATGATCCTGAATAGCTTTTCCCGTTTTAAACCTTGATCAAAGAGATCTGGTTCTGCATCTGCATCTTGTTATACATTACAGCTAACAATATTGTCAATAATCTTTTACTTTCTGGTTATAATAATCATATAGGTTTAATAAGTGTAAAACTCTTATCATGCAACCATCAGCTATTGGAATAATTATCTACATAAATAAAAGAAAGGTTTTGTCTGTACATTGGTCACATTGCATATTTATGTTTCGTATGTTTGAGGACCCGAAACCAGTTTCTATCTGCATGTCTGTATGTCTGTATGTCTGTCCAGCTAGAATTTGTCACAGCATCACACAAAACTGGCTGGACAGAATTTATTGGAACTTTGGCAGTACTTAGATATCTGCCTGAAGTGTAACCTGCACCGTAAGTGAAATGAAATCAAAATGTTGAGTAAAAGCCACGTTATAAACAGTTACGTGCCAGATTTAATAATCTACTTTAAAATAAGCTACAAAAAAAAAAAAAAAGAAAGTGAATATTTTAACTGTGATTAGTTTATATTTTTCGCCCCTGAAGCGTAAACAAGGCGTAAGATACTCAAATTTACAACTTTACACATTTATTTTATTTCTTTGTACTATTATTAAGCTAGCCAGGGAGTACGGATAGGCCGTTACAGAAAGACAATGTAAGACTGAATAAATTAAAGCTGATCAACTTATTTTTAGCGCTAACCTTTTTAGCTTGGTTGTTCTTTCAGGACCCTCTGGCTGACACTGACACGAGATACGAGCAGATGATGGAGAACAACACTCGGCTTGAGAGTACTAACTACGACCTGACGTCCAAAGTGACCACGTTGCGAGAGCAGCTGTCTGACGCCCAGACAAGGTGTGAGGAGCTAAAGAGGGTAAGTGAGAAAAAAAACACTCTTGACTGTTTAAAAAGTTAGCCAGGACCTGTGATGTTCCAGTTTCCACAGGAGAAATGGTCTGTACGGTTGTGTTTTAGGAGAAGGAGCGAGAGCAGGAGGCTCACCGGATCCTGGAGGCTCAGTGCAAGGAGATGGAGGAGGCTTTACAAAAGCGTGATGAGTTACTGAAGGTACAGTAACTTTTACTCGCACTAGGCCTCTTTGACTGCTATAGACTATATATGTATGAGCAAATCTTTACGACTCAAACCAGGACAACCATAACACAAAACAAATGCATGTAAGAAAGCACGTGACTTGCAATGGCTGATGGGATCTGTAGTTCAAGGCTTTACTGACGTCCAAGCTTTAATGTAAATTGAGAAGCAATGGTGCGACAGACTGCTTCCAATCTATAACTCTGTCAATCTTCAAACTAGACGTCTGTGACAATAATTGGTGAAATTAAGCACTCAAGTTCAAAATACTTCACATTCGTTGGCTGTGTTTCAGGAGAAGGAGCGAGAGGAGGAGGCTCACCATGTCCTGGCGTCACTGTTCCAGGAGATGAGAGAAAATTTCCGGCGCTTCGAGCACGTCGTGGAGGTAAGACGAGCTCTCACAGAGTCATGACTGCTGGAGTGCTACTTTTAAGAATATTTCTCCATTTGATACTGGAGTAGGCGGGGGGTAGTTCAGTGATTAAGGCATTGGACTATGGTTCGGAAGGTCCCAGGATCAAACCCCACAACCACCATGTTGCCATTATTGAGTAAGGCTCTTAATTCTCAATTGCTTAGATGTATAATGGGATAAAGCAGGTAAGTCACTCTGGATAATCCATCTGCAAAAACGTCATGAATGTAAAATACTGTATCTACATACCTCAAATGAGCCCTCACTCCGCTTATAATAAAACTCCTTTGGGTCTCATCTGTGCTTTCCTGTATCTCCAGTCACTCCTGTGCAGGTGTGAGCATGTTACATCAGTTCATTTGTAGCTGTGATGTGAGCAAAAATAAAACGGACGCCGCACTTGTGATTTGTACAGAAGAAGAGTGATTTGGTTTTTTGTGATCTGAGGGTGAACCTGGTGCCGAAAGAGCATATACCAAAAGCGTTTGGATATCTGCAAACGGAATTTGGACCGATACTCTAAGGAACGTGAAGGTTTCTTAAAGAGAATCATGACTGGATGGACACGGATTCATCACTATGAGTCTACAGCAGAGTACGGAACGGAAACATCCTCAATCACCGACCGGGAAAAGGTTCAAAAGTCAACCATCAGCTGGAAAATTCATCAACGCTTACAGTTGTCTGGGATTCTCAAGGGCCAGAAGTATTGGAACGCTATCAGGAAAACGACAGTGCTCGTTACAGTGAGACGCTTATTGAGGAGCTTAAAACTGAACTTTGGGTACTGCTATATGTATATGTCTTTTTTGAAACTCAAATCGAATTATGGCAGTCGCATAATTCAGTCGCAACCTTGTTGATGCCATCCTCAGAAGAGAGGCATATATTTTTCATGTGACACTTTTTCCGGCCCCTCTGTATATAAATAGGTCATTCTGGCTCAAACTGAGGAAAACCACAAGGAAGTGATGGAGTGCTGTGCTCAGGAGAATAAAGAGAGGTCTGAGCTGATGTCCAAGATGAACCAACTGGACAATTCAGTGCAGGAGATGAGCAACAAGCTCTTGGACGTGCACAATAAGCATATCAAGACAACTCGGGTAAGTGAGGACAACCTTGTATTAAGCGGTTTCTTTAGAAATATCCTGAAAACTTGTTATTGTAGCACTGCATGTTGAGTCACACGAAAGGTTCAAAGTGTATTTGAAAGTGTTTTTGTCGAATAGGACATGATGAAAAACATGCTCAATGAGAAGATTTTAAATCAGGAAAAAGCCTCACTTCAGGTAAGTTTTTAATTTTTTTTTCTGTTCTGATGAATGATTTATCAAGCTCTCAAATGTCTTAACTGTGGGTATAGAAGAACATAACGTGAACATTGTTTTTTTTTTTTTTAAATTTTAACATCCAGGCTTCTCTGGCTGAACTTGGGAGGGAATACCAGGGACTGCTGGGCAGCAATGCTGGGCTGGTGGCTGACAAGAATGACCTGCGAGCTGAAGTGCACAGACTGCAAGCCTTGTTGCAGGATAAAGAGAAGGAGCTCTCTGAGTCCATGGAAAGATGTGATGAGATGATGAGGGTAAGTGAAAACTCGTCGCATTTAGAACCACCACAGGCTTTGTGTACGTTACCGAAATGAGACAAAATGTTCCATGTATTTGTCTAGTCACGCTTTTGGAGGAAAAACTTTATTTTAGGATGTGAAAGTGTCTGAATATGCTTATGAAATATTAAAGGTCTCTCTGGCTGATGCTGAGAGGAAATACCAGGAAGCGATGGAGTCCAATGCTCAGCTGGAGAATGAGAAGTCTGAGCTGATGTCCAGGGTGGCCCAACTAGAAGTTTCAGTGGAAGAGTTTAGGACCGAGTTCCTGGAGATGCACAGTGAGCGTGTCGAGACAACATAGGTAAGTGAGTAAAAACATTAACTGCATTAAACAGTTCCTTTAAAATATTTTGAGAGCTCCATTGTTCCATTAATGCTGCGTATTAAGCCATAACAACGGCTATGCAGTGCTACCTCGGCCTTACGAATTTTCGCCTTAAGAACCGAAACGAACCCTGGCCAAGTTGCGCATCCGCCCAGGAGCCGTTCAAAACTTGTTTGTGTCGGTTTTGCAAGGTTTTTAATTTTTTTTTTGTGCAAGATTTAGAGAGGACATACTGTAGCACCAAGGGCCCCGACAATGTTAGCAAGGACGGTAGCAAGAAGAAAACTGAGTCGCTTTTTTAGTTTTTTTAAAGCAGCCGGTTCCAAAATGAATCATAAATTAAGGTTTATGATTACGTATTTCATATTTTACACCATTCACATGTCTTTTCTAAAGGTTTTGCTTGTTTTTATATGCAAGAATATTTTCTGGGATTATCTGCATTTACGTTATTTCCTATGGGGAAATGTCTTTTATAAGACAAAATTTCATCGCCTCCAGAATGGATGAAATTCACATGCTGAGGTACCGCTGTGTGTATTTAAACAAAGGGGAAAAAACGAATTTCTGATTCAACATTTCTGATTCAACATGATGCAGAACTTGCTCAAGGGAAAAAAAGTCTGAGAAAACTGACGTGAGGGCTGAAGTGAACAGACTGCGAGCCTTATTGCTAATTCTATGATCTGGAGAAAGCGCTCTCTGAGACCACTGGAAGGTGTAATGAGAATAACACGGGTAAGTGTAAAGTCTTTACATGTAGTAGTTCCTTTCTATGCATCCATCTACGAACCTCTGTTGTCCAACTAGGGACAACAATACCGCTGTATTTATTCCCATTTCATTACCGTGGCGGGACCTCTGGTCAACATTCACACACTCATTCACACACTACGGACAATTTTGTTAAAGGCCTCGCTCAAGGGCCGAACAATGGCAACCTCCCTGTTGGAGCTGGGACTCGACCACCCGACCATCCGGACAGTAACTGTGTGCTTTTTGATTTAGATTTTGCTATAGAGATTAGTGAATCTAGCGTTATGTATTAGCGTCAGGAGGAGTTTCATGGTGCGTCTCAGGTAGGCTAAGAGAAACTGTATCGAATGGGAGTCTGCAGAGACACCAAGACCTAAAAAAGATCCAACGGGTTACTCAAACAAATTCCTTTTTTTAATTAAACATAAAATTTGTCCGTTATAATTTAAATTGTCTGATTTTAAAGTCAGATTTTTTTGCCTGATGTTTTCAAGTTTGGTCATGAAGGTAAAAATTCAAGTCCTCTCTACTTTAAACGTTACCACTTCACACCATCATTTGATAAGAAACCTATAAATGTATGTTCTAATATAATATTTGATAGAGATTATGTAGGGGGGGGGGGGCAATCCGTGGCAGGGGGGCGTTTTAGCGCATAACACCGGTAAACACAAAGATGCCTAATGAAGTGGCTGTTTATTACCTTGAAAATAAATAGTTTTATACTTGTAGTCGTTTTGGAGAACGTTACCCTGATCCTGACCGGAGATTAGGGTTAAACATGATAGTTTCTCTGTTTGACCTTGTTGTCATGGCAACGGTACCGCTACGGCGTTTATCACAGCGTTCAAGGGTCAAAGGCTAACAGGTGCCCGTTTAAAATTAGCCAGTACGAGTTAGAGAGCGACGCCGTCCTGACGCTCGTGCGTTTTCCATGCAGCGTCCACACAACAGCGAGACTAAAAAAAAAAATAAATAAATAAATAAAAAACCCAAGGAGGACATGTGACACGAACCAACCAATAAGCTTCACCCTATTTTCCCTCCTGGATCAGTTGGTAAAATTGCTTAAAACGTTGGTGGGAGGTGCCAGGATTGCGCGAGCTTGCAAGCTCTTTGAAAAGCAGGAGACATGAGCGCGGCTGCCATTTTCCGCGCGCGCACTTTTGCACGTGACATGTGAACGGCCAATCAGGTAACTGTTACATCAAAATCATTTTAGAATCACAGAGTCTTGTTTGTTTAATTAAACAAACTCAAATACTAAAATATTTACAATGAACACATACAGTAAACTGCTTTTTGGGATTGTTTGGCACAGTGGTGTAGTGTTTAGTAGTGTCGACTTACACCTCCAGGGTCTGGGCTCGATTCCTGCCTCGGCGTCTGTGTGTATGGAGTTTACATGTTCTGCTTGCTGGGTTTCCTCCATGTACTTTGGTTTCCTCCCACAGTCCAAAGACATGCACATAGGCTAATTGGCGTTCCCAGATTGCTTTGTAGTGTGTGAATGTTGACTGGAAGTGAAAATGGGAATCGATACAATGCCCACCATTGGCCTCCACGGTCCCTACAGAGGTTCCTAGACACATGAATTTATTTATATAAGTTATTAATTCAATGACATTACATGGCACTGTATTTCTGAAGATTAATTTATGCAAATTGTGTAAAAATCACTTAATCATTTAAACTGCTCTCCTATATGAGCTCCTCACACTGAATCTTTTCTGTGCAGAAACTTTTCCTGTGCCAGCCTCGTTTCTGCCTCAGATATCATAACGAGCCCTCACCGTGTGACTACTGTATGTACACTTTTATAAAGGTGTGTGAACATTTGCACCAAAAAAAAAAAAAAAGACGGAGGGATTTATCTTGTTATACATATTGTTACTGTATTACCAAATAAATATTTGAATAATTGTTTCATTATTGTTATTTATGGAAATTCTTTCAGGTAAAAGCTTTAGAACCTTTAGTTCATTTCCAGTTCCTTAAACAACTTATTGTTAAAAAGCTCTAAAACTGGAGACTCCTTCCATAAATGTTAAATAATGTTAGTGTTAATTTTTTTTTTTTTATGTAATTGATTAAAAGATTTTAATAATTTTTGTTTAGTCTGAGTTTATGTACAAGTTTTGCCTTGGATTTGAAGAACTTGCATAAGAAATGACAAAAAAAATGAGGATAAATAATAATGAGGATATTTGCATTTGATCCCGACAGAGGATCCAGACAGAGCCAGACAGACGCATACTCGGGCAAAAGCTGATATATATATATTTTTAAATTACTGAATATAAAAGCAAACTTTATTACAGACAACTGAATTACTGAAAGTGTCTCCTCTTTCACATCGTTACACTTTAAATAGAATTTTTATTTAATTTTGGCCCACTTCCACACAGCTATTTCCTGCAATGCTATGATTCATTTACATAATGGTTTGCAAGCATATGGTGTGTATAATGAATGCACATGTTAACACTTATCATCAATTAGTCACCACACATGGCTGCTCGTGGTGCAAAACATGAACGGTGCAACTGGATTCCTGAACTGTAACTGTGCCTCACTGAGAAGATGGAATGAACAGTTTACCCACATGTTCTGTTGAGCCAAAAAGAAGAAAATGAAGATGTGGTATGTGTATACAAGAGCCACCGATGGCGTCTGACTGTGTCACATGACCAACTGACCTTCTTTCACATGCTCTCATGCATAGATCACTGTGGCAGGACTCTTGGAATGATGATATTTGGTACACTGTAGTTGTCACAGAGGATGACACTGAGGGCCACATCACCAGGCTGGACATGTCGGTGTCCCTTTTTTCCCCCAAGACGGGGCCCCGGGAGGAAGCGGACAGCGTAGAGCCGCTCCAAGCTAGGCTTCCTGTGGAGGTCTGCGAAATGGCGTCTCTAGATGAGAATCATGTCTTGTTCCATGCTACAGATATGTGTAAAAGTTAGTGCACGCTCTTTTAATTCTCTGTTTTTTTTGTTACATCATCATAAAAATCATCTCATTATGGTGGGTCTTAGTATTAGGCAAATACATCCTCGCATTACTCCTTGTTCTCAGGATTTAAGAGGGTAAGTTGCAGCCTGGTGCTGCTGTGCAGATCTGATGCACGAAGGATACAATGGTCCCATGACCTTTGACCCAGGCCTCTTATGGCTTTGACTGCTTGTAAATGCAAAGTGGTGACAAATTCTCTTTGTTTGTTCACCCAGGGTGCCGGACACACTAGATCTGCCACAGTCCACATCCCAGCTGTGACACCAGGGTGCAAACCAGTCAATTTATAAGAAAATAAAATAGCTAGTGCACATCTATTCTTCCTGATAAAGGTTCGGTCAAATCCCTATGAGCTGTTTAAAGGGAGTTGCAAACACAGGAAAAGTGAGACAACGACACGAGACGATGGATAGTGATCTCTGTGTGATGCCTATGCTGTGCAGGCACACACCATAAAAATATATATATAGTATATTTCATACCAAGTTTATTTATAAAAAGTTTAAAACATGACATTCCTAGTTTGAACACTGGTTGTCACCATCACATCGAGTTTTATTGTGTTCAGAGCGTGAGAGTGGGTGTATGTTTAGTTTGTCAGGAATCAGTCGCTATAATGAAGGGTTACAGTTGCAATCCTTGTCCAAGTACACTGGAGCTGAACACGAACATACATTTTAAACAGTTTAAAAACACGACTTGTGAAGAGAATAAAGAAAAAGATTGTGATGAATTTTATAGACTGTTATTTACACAAGTTCGTTTTAGCGCGTTATTCAGGTGCTGTATGGTTGAAAAGCAAGTAGCGTTACTGCCTCACAGCTCCAGGACTCCAGGTTCGTTCCTGATCTTGGGGATTCACACGTTCTTCCTGGGTCCTGATCTTTTTTTTTTTTTTTCAGAGTGATTCGATTTGCAATCTGTATTTACCTTCATTTCCTCCAAGCACAATTTTTTTTATGATGTGGCAAATAAACATCTCGGTGCAAAGGTGCAAGATTTAACAGAATGAGCTGCTAGATTCCCTGGACATTTTCAAGAATGAAAACGAATACATTTAGAATAGTGATGTTCAGGACCTTTTTCCTTTTTTTTTCTTACAAGGGGACCGATTATGAAAATTCAAAGATGAAAGTTTCGATAAAGAAAAATGTTTGACACTTGGGTGTACACACAAAAACACAGAACAAAGCTTAAAAATTAAGCATTTATTTGAGAATACAAAGACGAACATTGTGAAAGACATCTTTATTACTTTAAATGTGTTTCGCTTCTTTTCAGTCTTTAGACTTATACATTTGACTTTAGGTAATTTACTGTACATCTCTTACGGACCGTTTTCACACTCATTTCCAACAATGACATCAATTGTTGACATTACAGAAGAAGTGCAACAGCATGCCGTGTGTATAATGCATGCACACGTTAAGCGTTAACATCAATTAGCCGATACATGTGGCTGCTCGCCGTGTGAAACGTAAACACCAGAACCGGATTTCTAAACTGTCCTTGTGCAACGATAACAAGCATAGAGAGAACAGGAATGAAGTTTATGGAGTCGTTCTGTAAAAGGCTTTCCTTACTACAAAAAGTAGAAAAAGGGGATGTGTACCGTGTGTGTGTGTGACCGCACACGTATGTAAATGTGTATACAATGTGAGACTGGATTGTGTGAAAGGATACCTGATGCAGGAAGGATACAAATGGTCCCATGACCTTTGACCCAGGCCACTCATGGCTTTGACTGCTTGTAAATGCTAAGTGATGACGAATTCTCACATATTGTGTCACATGTTAGAAATACACATCTCTCTTTACTCTCTCCATCAAGCTTTGGTTAAATAGTATTAGGATTACATTTTATTTACACTTTTTCTTTTGATGTTGGACATGGCAGTAACACTCCAGTGACACGGTCTGCTTCATGCACAGCATCATGGGAAGACTTCAGAGCCAGCAGATTGTCCTGAGCATCGGTAACAGGAGGATACGCGCCAACTTATTCATCGTTATCTACAGAGAAATATAAAGAGATTTAAGGTCTGAAGGAGGATTACATCACACTTTCTACAACGCCATTAATATACTACATTAATTATACCACATTAATATACTTTTTTCTTTAAACTGAGAAAGAGTGCACGATTTTGGAGCTCATGAGTATTAACCACTCACAAAATAATTCATGTTGAAATAAAATGAAGTCAGTTAGTCCCCGACTTACGAACGAGTTCTGTTCCAGGAGCACGTTCGTAAGTCAGATTTGTTCTCAAGTCTGACACAGTGATTCTTGTACGCCGTTGACACAAATGTATACAAAGTAAAGCATACCAAGCCACTTGACTAAATCTCTGTCCCCTTTCCCCACATTGCAATCATGTGGCCAAACACCATAACCGTGTCTAAGGAAATTAATCTCACACGTTAAATGTAACAGTGTACTTACAATATAGCAGACTTCGGACATTTTATACATTCAACTTACCCACTGAAAATATTATATGATTGTAAATATTGTTATCTGGTGCACTGCAGTGTCTATAGTTTGTACAATACACGTGAGTCGGAGGCTACCTGTACATTACTCGTGTTGAATTAAGAAGTGGAGAAGATCCAACCTTGTTCTCTAAATTAGGATTTTGTGCTGCTGACTCTCGCTAACTGTGATGTTCATTACTGCAGAAGATAAACTCAACAGCTCTTAACTTATCTTCTGACTCTTCTGTGTGAAAATTAACTACTCAAACATTCCCTGCTTCTGAGATCTGATGTTTGATGTAAATGTTAACGGAAGCTCTTGATCTGATGCACTGCTGCCACATGACTGGTTGACACCGTACATGTATAAAACAGCAGTAATGCACTGTTCCTATTAAAGTGACTGGGGAATGTGTTTATGAACACAGTGTATCCACCTTCTTCATACGCTCCGTCTGCCATCACTAAGTGAAGAATTTTGGGATACAGGTGCTGGTGCTCGGGTCCCAGAATGCTTTGTACCGCGTTAGGGCCCACAGCAATGCTCGAGTCCTCGTCTTCAATGATTGCCTGGAGAAACAAAATGCGCAACTTTTAAACGCGCTATACACACACACACACGACGCAGGACAGACTTAAAGAGATCATAAACAAACCAATTCAGTTATAATAATAGATTAATGTGTACATTGTCTTGTAAAAAGTATTCCTACCCCTTAAACCTTTCCACATTTTGTCACCTTACAGCCACACATGTAAATGTATTTTATGTGATAGACCAGCACACAATTGTAAAGTGGAAAATTAAAAAATATTTTAAAAAATAAAAATAAATATCTGAAAAGTGTAGCATACATTTGTATTCAGCCCTCCTGAGTCAATACTTTGTAGAACCACCTTTCGCTGCAAATTACTGCTGCAAGTCTTTAGGTGGGGAAAGCCTCTACCAGCTTTGCACATCTACGGAGTGAAATTTTTACCATTCTTTGCAAACTAGCTCAATCTCAGTCAGATTGAGTGTAGAGTCTTGCCACAGATTCTAAATTGGATTTAGGTCTGGACTTTGACTGGACCATTCTAACACTAACAGGCTTAGATCTAAACCATTCCATTGTAGCTCTGGCTCCATATTTAGGCCTGTGTGTTGTTCTGCTGGAAGGTGAACCTCCGTCCAAGTCTCAAGTCTTTGGTAGACTAGCAGGGTTTCTTCTAAGATCTCCCTGTATTTGGCTCTACCCATCTTCCCATCAACTCTGACCAGCTCCGCTGTCCCTGCTGGAGAAAAACAGCTCTACAACACGATGCTGCCACCACACTGCACAGTGTTAGTTTTCCATTAACGAACATTAACTAACATTTTGATTATGACCAGAGCACCTTTTTCATGTTTTCTTCTTGCCACTCTTCAATAAAGGCCAGATTTGTCCGGTAGATTCTCCCTCCTGATGGAGTGGATCTGTGCATAGTGCAACATAGTAACACAGTGCAGTGTTACTATGGGCCCCTCTGATTAATGCTCTCCTTGCCCGGTCTGTAAGTTTAGATGGGTGGTCATGGCTTGGTATGTGTACTGTTGTGCCATACTCTTTTCGAATGAAAATGGTATATATAAAAATTTTAACCTCACCCTGCTTTAAACTTCTCTTGACCTGTCTGGTCTGTTTCTTGGGCTTCATGATGCTGTTTGTTCACTGTTGGTTTCTTTAAGAAAACTCTGAGGGCTTTACAGAACTGTACTGTATTTATACTGATATTAAAATCACACACAGGTGAACTCCATTCTAATGAGGTGACTTCTGAAGGCAATTGGTCTCACTGGGTTTTAGTTTTGGGGTATCAGAGTAAATGGGGCTAATACAAATGCACTCCACACTTTTAAAATTTTTATTTGTGAAATTTTTTTTTTTTTTTTAACCATTTATCATTTTCCTTCCACTTCACAATTATGTGCCACTTTGTGTTGGTCACATAAAATACAGTAATGTTCATGGTTGTAACATGACAAAATATTGAAAAGTTCAAGGGATATAAATACTTTTGCAAGGCACTATATTTTCACGATAAGAGGTTCACAGTGGGCGCTGACGGACGAATGTTTCAGTGACCAAAAACTCAAATTTAGCTCACTACTCGGATGCCAAAACAGGAAACTGACTCGATATTCTAAATAAAGAAAAAAGCTGAAGTCTACACACTACTGACTGCTGAATGAACCCAATTTAGGATCATCAGCACAGACGCACCTTGATCTTGTTGTAAGCTTGGATGAAGTGATCAAAGCCCATGGCCTGCTCCAGATTAAACCTCAGCTCTTCCAGACGGCTGAATATACTCTCCTGCTGCTCCGAAACACTCGTCCCCTCTTCCTCACTGTCATCTGTCCACATGAAGAAAGAAGATGGAGAAGAAAAAAAAAAAAAAAAAACCTTTCAAAAATGTACAGTAGCTGGATCGTTGACCCCGACATGTGATCATATTGATGGTTATAATATTTATAATATTGATAGCACGTTATAATATTTTGGGTTGATCAGCTTTAGGTTGTGTTTGCAATGGCTATGCAGTAATATCAAACTGGTTTATAGTGTTTGAATGTCAGTGAGTTTAAGCATACATCATTTGTGAAAACAGTGCAGTCGACCCCCGCGGAGTCGCGGTTCAGATTTCACACCCTCACTCCTTTGCAGATTTTTCCTTAGAGCCTAACTAATAATGGTTCACGGAAACCCCTGCAATTGACTCTCTGCAAAAACTGCAAATATTCTCCTGAAAGTTTTTTGGTCTTTTTACTTTTTATAGCAATATAAAATTTCTCATGCGTTTTAACACCAAACTATTAAGAATAATATAATCTACTAATTTTGTCACATAAAATATTAATAGAAATTCAGCAAATTTTTCTATCTAGAATAATACTTGTTCGAACAAAGCGACCGCAGAGGAGAACATGGCTTGGGGTGGTGAATTATTAGTACTGTATTAACCCTACAGTACTGATACCAAAGAAACCATGTTTCCGT
>JAAGKR010005411.1:38403-46619 GCA_011419295.1 Clarias macrocephalus | reverse complement strand
AAGGAAAAACTCCCTGAGATGGCAATAGGAAGAAACCTTGAGAGGAACCAGACTCAACAGGGAACCCATCCTCATCTGGGTGATAACAGATAGAAATTATATACTGTAACATCATGTGTGTTATGCAGCTGAAAGTTCGATATAACAGAAGTTATTTAAATTAACATGACGTCAAGTTCAGCACAGGGACGAGTCAGGTGCAGAGGGCAGATGGGGTCTGGATCACTGGGAGCTCAGGAGCAGCATGTGTACAGTAGGTCCAAAACCATCAAGAAGCAGAATCCAGCTGGAGCTGGACCTTCTCTGGATGCCTCAGGAACCTCGCAGGGTTGGCCCATTTCTACTGAAGCTGGCACAATCTCTAGATGCTTCAGGATGGGTAGAAGAATACAGAACAGAAGGAGAGAATTAGCGTAGTTGCCATTCAGGATAGATGTACTGGAGTGTGAGGTTATGGGATGAGTAACGTGAATGCCAGATTAAAGAGATGCGTCTTGAGTCTACTTTTAAACTGGGAAACTGTGTCTGAGCCCCGAACACTGTCTGGAAGGCTATTCCAAAGCTTTGGAGCTAGATATGAAAATGCCCCGCCTCCTTTTGTAGATTTAAAAAAAATATATTTTTAGAAAAAGGTGGACTTTTAGGTTTAGACCTCGAAAAAGCCTCAGATGCTGGAAAAAATGCTATGAAGTGACTATGATGTCACTCAGTGTGATGTCACAATATGATATCACTCAATATGATGCCGCACATTTGTATCCTCAATGTCTTGATCACTTTGGCCCGGTTTGATAGCGGTGCCATAAATTCCCTAGAAAGAGTGTATCAAATTCCAGTGGGTGCCCAAAATAACTGACTTCCTGTTGAGTTGTGTCCCCTGTGTCCCCTGTAGTTGGCTAATGTTTTTTTTTTTTAAACGTTAGAACCAGATGTTGATATGCAAATTTCCAGAGAGCTTGACTTAGTAGTAGTAGAGCGTTTTTTTTTTTGAGCACCAGTAAATGACAAACACCTGACCTTTAATTGAAATTTTTCTTAAAACTTTCTTGAAAAATGATCTCACCATCTGACTGGACAACGTTTTACATCAATGGGTGTCTCCCTCAGCATCTTATCGTTCACTCTCTTTCTCGGTTTCAACTTTGCAGTGTGCATAGAGATGCTGTGGGCAGACTGTAAAGTGCTGGAGGCTGTGAGAGGGAGGCGCGGGTTACTCCGGGTGTCTCGGGCGAAGCTTTCCTGCTCCTTCTGGTTTGTTCTGCTGTTTGCCGCCGGAGGTTTGGTGCTTTTCATCCACCTGCAGGATCTATCAGACATGGTGCAGCAGCAGGGACCAGGTCAGTCACGCTGTTTTACTTACACACACACACACACACACACACACACACACACACACACACACACACACACACACACACACACACACACAGACGAAAAAGATAAATGAATGCAGGGTTAGGCGTGTCACATCAGTCACTATGCCTCTGGTGCATCCCCAAACTATCCGTCTATCACGCTGCAGTCTGCATGGCGATTTTAAGACTTAAGATTCAAACACATAACTGAGGAGGGAAACGACACAAAGTCGCACTTAGCACTGAGCACAAAGGGAAACTCTACTGTAGAGAAATGCATCCTGGGAAACAGGAGCTCTCTCTCGTTCTGTCCTGAGCTGACTGGAAACTCAATACACCTCATTCGCTCTTATCGAGTGAATCTAATCTAGTCTCATCTTTTGCTTTTGCTTCCTTCCTCTCTGTTGCTGCCACTCATCTACGCCGTTATCTCTCGCGCTCTCCGTGTCTCGCCGAGTCGTCAGGATGGCAGGAACGGACCTGCTATTGACTCTCCTGCATTACGAGCTCGTAATCCATAAACGCCGCTCCGCGCTGCTTATTTCCGAGCTGTGAATCAGATCAAACTGAGAGGGTTTCTGAAGTAAAAGCTGTAATTACAGAGCAGAAAGACACACAAACATTACCTTCATCTCCACTACAGTACATCATCACTCACATGATCTCTAATACATCAATCAGCTCTTCTAATACACTTCAGTATAACAAGCATAACAAGACACTATAACAAGACTCTATGCTAGCCAGCGCTCGGTTTGATGGGGGATGGCGTCCCCAACACCCCCCCCCCCCCCTCGTTGAATAGAAATAACAAAAAACATCCCCTCTATAAAATCACCATCCCTTTTACCATCCCCTTTATATCAATAATCTATATAGGTTATTATGTAAAAAAATTGTCATTAAAACTCTTTGAGTGATAATTTTCAAAGTAATAATGGCGATTAGCCAATCAGAATTCAGTATTGTACTGCGATCTTTGCATCATTTTTCGCGCTGTTCGCATCTTTTCGCAACATCCAAGAGAACAGTTCAAGACTTATTTCAAAAAGAAGAGAACTGAAGGTCTGATACAGTACATGCACACAAATCCTCTCAGCAGAGACGTGATAAAACCTAAGCATTCAGTTTAACAGTGAGGTTTCAAAATGATGTAGGCATGTTTTTAGACAAAACATATAAAAACATTTAATGACATTAATCACTTATATAGAAAATATTTTCAATAATCAAATATTAAAAATAAGCATATAAACTACGTCAAGAATTAATATGGTTAGCTGCTAAAATAAAAAAATAAATAAAACACCTCATACGGAACGAACTGTGAGACATAGAGGGGCCAAGCAAGGTGCGTTCGTTCATAAGATCATAGTGAGAACAACTCAGGAAGAAAAGGTTAGCCTTGGCCGTCTTAGATACGAAATATACAGGAACCTCGGATTGCGAGTAACGTGATTTACGAGTGTTCCGCAGGACAAGCAAAGATTTTTAATAAAATTTGAATTGGAAACCGAGCAAACGTATTAGTTTACGAGTGCCGAGTACCATGTATCACGTATGCGCCTCTTATTTTGAAACCGAGTATCAAGCGATCACAACTGAGCCAATGATTTTTCTCTCTCTTGCGCTGCGGAATTATGGGTAATCGTCTCCCCTGCTGGGTCTTTGTGCTCGTCTCTTACTGGTATAATCACTGCACGTAATATGACACCGACACACGCACACACACGCACTCTCCCCGGCTTCACACACACGCTTTATTTATACAGAAAACTCCGCTCTTTCGCGATTCTTTTCAAAGGTAAGGTGCTGGTTCATTTGTTATTTATTTATTAATTTTTTTTTTACTTTACAGCAGTGATTCCGTTAGTATACGCTCATGCGAGTGTCATTAGAGAGATTTCTTTTTTTTTCCCATTGCATTTTGTGTGTTAGTTGTGAAACTTAAAAAGCGAGGTGGGGGAAGGGAGGAGGAGTTTTACTGTTTAAGACGAGGCAAGGGGCTAATTCCACACGCACACACATACAAATACACGGCGCCTGCATGCACAAACGGAAATACTTATCTGTCGGGATTTATTTTTACTTTTTTTTTTTATTTCAGTGCAGGTTAATTCGTTTTGTTTTTACTTTATATATTGTATTCATTATTTTTATTTATTTATTGTTTTGGGCTGTTGAACGAATAATTTGAGTTTTCATTATTTCTTATGGAAACTTTATATTTGGTTTACGAGTGTTTTGGAATACAAGCCTGCTTCCAGAACAAAATATGCTCGTAATCCAAGGTTCCACTGTACAAACTTCAGGGGAGATGCCATGCCGAAGTGTAGCGGAATATAGAGAAAGGACCAAAAAAAAAAAAAAGTATGAATGGGCTGTTGTAGCTAAGAGGCTAGCACTCATTATCTCTTATCACAACCAGATAAACCTAAACATACTCATGGTTAGTGCAAAGTACTGTACAGTTTAATTGCTGCTTGAGTAAAATGGGAAACATGGGAAATGGAACATTGGAGAAAAGCATTGAATAATATCAAGAAATTATAAAAATTGAGTCATAATAAACTGAGATATATAAAAGACACATGTGGTACAGAGTATGTGTAAAGCATCAGAATGACATCACTTATTGGATGAAGAGGTTGACGGAGACATCAGACATAAGGAATGACTCAAAGGGCACCTATTATGCAAAATTTACTTTGTAGTCATGTTTAGACATTCAAGAAAGAGAGAATTCAAAATGTATTTTTATAGTGGTTGAGGTTTAAACAAGACAATTAGATTTTCCCCATAATGTGACCTCATATAAGAAGAGCCCCTTCCCAGCTTCTTGCAAAGTTCTTCTCTGGAAGGGTGTGGCTCTGCAGATGCTCATTTACATAGACACTGTTATGGTTCGTTTGGAAGTGGGGTTAACTTGTTGAAGAAAAATATGTAAAATATGGGACCTTTAATTTTTGTACTACTAAGTGCTTTCCAGAAAAAAGACGAGGCGTTGCTTGTGAAAAACACAAATTTGTTGTTAAAAAATTCTTTTTCTGCCAGTTTATGTGGAACTGGTTGGAGAAAACCTGTTTCATGAAATGGTTTGAATAAGCATGGTAATGTTTATTCCCTTATGAAGTAATTGATGCAGTAAAAGCAGAAATTCGACACAAGTATGGCGACCACAAAAGAAAAACACAGTGAATAAAATGCTAGTATCTGTAGCCTGCAGACACACACATACACACACAAAGTCCAGCAATCCAGTGCCATCCATATAGTGTTGATGGACAGATGCCAGATCCAGAAGGGCTGAGAGGGAAGAGAGCAGTCTAAATTTGACAGCAGGAGGGAGCGAGGTTAGAGAGAGAGAATAAAAGCAGATGAGTGATCTGACTTACAAAGTGCTGCTGAGAGATATAAGAAAGAAAAAGCGAGTGAAAGCTACTGCAGCTTGCGCAAAGAACGAAAGAATTAGGGAGAAAAAAAACCTAAATGAAAGAGAGAGAAAAGGCCAGTCTGAGAGCGTGCCTCCTCTGTGATAATGAGGAAGAAGAAGGAAGCCTTGAGATGGCTGGTGGGTTAGCTGTTTGAGGACAACACCCTCAGATGAGGCAATACTTCTTGAAGGCCGTCATGAGGATCCTTCATCATGTTTCACTCTACCTCCATACAATGTCTCCTATCCACAGTAGAATTCAACCTGTGTTCGCCAACACTACTCCATCCTACTCCTCCACTGTACCCATCTATTCCACTCCTCCACCCTACCTCTGAACGCTACCCTTCCACCCTACCCTTCCATTCCACTCTTCCCCACACTACCCCTCCACCCTCAACACCACCATGCTTCTTTACTAAAGCCTCTACTCCTTCTACTACCTACCTTACATCTACTCTAGCCCTCCACTTCACCCTCTGCTTCACTGCTCCACATTATGTCTTCACATTACAACTCCAACTTGCTCCCCAAACTACCCTTCCAGCCTACACCCTACCCATCTGCTCTACCTCTCCACTCCACCCTCTGTTTCACTGCTCCACACTTTGCCTTCACGTTACAACTCCACCTTGCTCCCTTGCCCTTCCAGCCAACAATTAGGGTAGCTTGCAAGAACTACCCTTCCAGCCAACAATTCCACCTCCCTCCTCCACCCTACCCATCTGCTCTACCTCTCCACTCCACCCTCTGTTTCACTGCTCCACACTTTGCCTTCACGTTACAACTCCACCTTGCTCCCTTGCCCTTCCAGCCAACAATTAGGGTAGCTTGCAAGAACTACCCTTCCAGCCAACAATTCCACCTCCCTCCTCCACCCTACCCATCTGCTCTACCTCTCCACTCCACCCTCTGTTTCACTGCTCCACACTTTGCCTTCACGTTACAACTCCACCTTGCTCCCTTGCCCTTCCAGCCAACAATTAGGGTAGCTTGCAAGAACTACCCTTCCAGCCAACAATTCCACCTCCCTCCTCCACCCTACCCATCTGCTCTACCTCTCCACTCCACCCTCTGTTTCACTGCTCCACACTTTGCCTTCACGTTACAACTCCACCTTGCTCCCTTGCCCTTCCAGCCAACAATTAGGGTAGCTTGCAAGAACTACCCTTCCAGCCAACAATTCCACCTCCCTCCTCCACCCTACCCATCTGCTCTACCTCTCCACTCCACCCTCTGTTTCACTGCTCCACACTTTGCCTTCACGTTACAACTCCACCTTGCTCCCTTGCCCTTCCAGCCAACAATTAGGGTAGCTTGCAAGAACTACCCTTCCAGCCAACAATTCCACCTCCCTCCTCCACCCTACCCATCTGCTCTACCTCTCCACTCCACCCTCTGTTTCACTGCTCCACACTTTGCCTTCACGTTACAACTCCACCTTGCTCCCTTGCCCTTCCAGCCAACAATTAGGGTAGCTTGCAAGAACTACCCTTCCAGCCAACAATTCCACCTCCCTCCTCCACCCTACCCATCTGCTCTACCTCTCCACTCCACCCTCTGCTTCACTTCTCCACACCACCCCTTCCTTCACTTTACATATCCAAGCTCCTCATCCACTCTGCCAGTCCATCCTACTGCTCCATTGTACCCTTCTGCTCCCCTCCTCCATACTACCCCTCCACTCTGCTCCTCTACCCTGCCCTTCTACTCGTCTCCTTTTCCCGGCTCCTCCACACTATCCCACCTTTTATTTCCTCCAGCATCAAACTCTATACAGACCACAAAGTAGAAGATAAAAGTATTCATAGAACAGTTTCTATTAGTTACACTGGCACACATTCATGAAGGGTTTTTCATACAGGTAGCTTTTTGTTTAGGGGACGTGCTATTTGTCAAAGAGAAAATGCAGACTTTTCTTTATGATGACCTTGATGAATTATACTGTAGGAGAAAAGAACAAATGAGAGGAGAGTCTGTATTGAGAGTGACAGAGAGGACTCAGGTACCAGTGGTGACCTCAAACTCAAAAGTGGTGAAACCTCCTCAAGTTGCACCCCATCGCCACCACCAGAAAACAACAACAACAACAAAAACAAATGCTATTCATTTTCCTCTGAGGGTTCTGTAAAGATGCACACATCACTGCTTCTTCTACAGTACATGGGCTAATGTCTCTCAGATGCAGAAAAACACAGAGGGAATTAAAAATTGGGAAAAGGAAAGTCTGGAATGGGGTTTTATATAACACCTCTTGGAGGTCTCATCTACATGTATACAGATATTCTCAGAAATTTTGTTTGTATTCCAGGTTTCTTATCTAGATCAATTTTTTGTTTCCATCTTGAGCGGCCAGCATGTTGATTGTGTGTCATCATGCCCG
Source organism: Clarias macrocephalus (assembly GCA_011419295.1). Classification (NCBI taxonomy): domain Eukaryota; kingdom Metazoa; phylum Chordata; class Actinopteri; order Siluriformes; family Clariidae; genus Clarias; species Clarias macrocephalus. The sequence goes on along the minus strand of JAAGKR010005411.1, from coordinate 39,448 downwards.
AGGAATAAAGCTGAAAGCTGTGTATGAAGCTTTAGAGAGGATGAAATGCGAAGAACATGGACATTAGGAATGGGAATCACGATATTATTATTACGATGCCTACTGTAGGTGCTAATAATTGTGGGTCAAATCCCATTTCTCAATCCACTCCCTTTAACTAATTACAGCTGTGTCTAAAACTACTGATGTGCTCAAGTGTAACCCGTACAAACACCAGTTTCAGTCAGCACCGAGTGAGAGTGGAGGACCCTCGTCTTCCTTTCCGTCACTGAGATCTCCATGCGTCCCACCTCGACAGAAGATGACTAGAGAATGAGCTGTCAGCTGGTGAAAAGGTCCTTTTTCTGTCAAGAGGAGACGCACTGCAGTGCAGGAGTGGTGCACTGATGCTCATCTCCTCCATGGCTGTGATAGAGAGAGAGAGCGATAGAAAGATAATGACAGACACGGAGAGAAAGTGAAAGATTGAAGTTAAAAAGACCTGTTTGGGCTCCATCACAAAGTCTCCAGTCTGGAAGGAGTCTCCAGTTTCAGTAGTTAAAGCATTGGACTTTGGTTTGGAAGGCCTAAGGTTTAAACCCCAAGTTGTCCCTAGGTTTAAAATAGTTTAAAAGGAATAAAATGTTTGAAATGTTGAGAGCGTCACCACACCAGCCTGTAGCCGATTATTTTCCTACCACACCTTGTGTTTTCATTTTTTACACCAGAACAGTCTTAATCGTCCAGAGAGCCCAAGACAGAGGAGAGAGCTTCAGTATCGATGCAAATTTAAGGCGAAGCCATGTGATGGAAACAGATTGGAATAAACGCTGATGTAGCGAGTGTGTGTTCCTGTCACTCTATGACCATGTGCGTGTTTTGGCCTGAGCTCTTTCAATGATGTCATCTCCTTCCTTCTGTTCGGCAGAGTTAATAGAAATGAAGCTTTTGGAAACACAATGACTTACAGCGTTCATTCACTAAAAGCGTGTCACGTCCTACGGCAGGACGGAGCCGAGTTTATATTAATTGTATAAAAAGGTTTGCTGTGAGGCCAGACTCTCTC
>JAAGKR010005411.1:25903-33403 GCA_011419295.1 Clarias macrocephalus | reverse complement strand
TGTTGTTGTTTCTCTGGTTCTTTTTGTGTATTAATGTGTGAGGAGCGTGTAGCCCCCGGCCCACCGCGCTTCCTCTTGAACTCTTACAGAGTGATTAGTTGCGTCCTGAATAATGCATGCTGGGACGCCGGGGGAAGAGACGAGTCTTTGTTGACCAGCGATAAATCAGCTTTTTATTGGATCCTCTTTTAAAAGGGCTGCCATTGAGCTGTGAATGCACACTGTATGTCTGCAGGTGTGTGGGAGTGTGTGTGTGTGTGTGTGTGTGTGTGTGTGTGTGTGTGTGTGTGTGTGTGGCAAGCTCAAGTGTTTTCAGTCAACTTTGTAATGATATTTAGATGAGTGATTAACTTTTAAAGCTGCTGGATACTGTGTGGTTTTCATGCAATGTGGTTATTTACTACTCAGAGTCAAATAAAAGTGTGTTAAAGTGGGTTTTGTTTGCTTGTTGGTTTTAAAAACCTCGGGCAGAGTCGTTAGAGTTTATAGAGCTAATGAAGTGGAATTGGTGAAACGGTTGCTGGTCTTTGAAGTCTGGAGACAAGTGAGTTTGGGTGACCTTGTGGATTCCCAGTGGACCATACGGACTGTGACGTGAGATCAAGTTGATAATTAGATCTACAGTCGGTTGCAGCGAGATGGGCACGGAGCATAGGTGTAATGTTGTATGGTTAAACCTGATTTAAAAGGGGAACCAATTAAATTTAATCGCATTTTTATCGCATTTTAGCAAAGAAGATTTTAAAGGAGCAGCTTTTATGAAACTTCAGATAAACAACTCAAAAGGCCAGAAGTAAGAAAAAGAAACCTTTTAAACAAGCCATATCAAAAGGTATATTCTGTTACTGAGTGTGTGCAAAAATGTTTCACTATGAGCACCTGAGTCTCTTGAATGCAGTACCATATTTTTAGCTTTATATCTGAAGATAGTCAGTGTAGACCAAGCCACCCTTAGAAGCAGTGACTGGTTCTCAGGTGGGAGGAGCTTCAAGCAGAGGCATGATTGTGTGAGTGTCTGGATGGTCAAGGGTGGCTCAGTGGTCAAAGTGTTGGACTACTGCTTACTCAGATGCATAATGAAATAAAAATGCATGTCACTCTGCATAAGGGCGTCTGCCAAATTCTGTAAATGGGATGGGCGAGGCCCAGGAGAAAAGAGAAAAGCATAATTATCAGAGCAGAGTGTGAGGTCTTGCAGGTGATATGATAGCATGACTAAAAAAAAAAAAAAAAAACAAAGCTAGTCAATTCACAATCAACAAACTAACTGAACCAGTAAACACCAGGGGGCGTTGCTGGTGGGGCTTCTACTGCTTTCTTTTACTTTGACTAAGTTCTGAGTAAGGCTTATAAACTGTGGACAACCAGAATGGACATTTTCAGGTTATTTCCCCTACTGCAGACTATATAAGACTATATAAGCTACTAATAAAGAGCCTGCACCTTATGATTAGTTCTGCCAGATAATAAAAGACCAATAGTCTGATTAGGGTGCAAGATCATTCAGCGATTTCTATATATATATTTTGTGTGTGTGTGTGTGTGTGTGTGTGTGTGTGTGTGTGTGTGTGTGTGTGTGTGTGTGTGTGTGAATAAACCCTATTATCCATGAGGTATGCCTCAAATACAAAAGTGGTTTAAAATTGGTAAATGTTTTAAATTAGTTTAATAAAACTTTTAAAAGAGGTTTTTCTTCCCAGTGCCACCTTCTGGATTCCGATTGGTTCTGGATGTGTTGCTAACTAGTGTGTGTTATTATTCCTGCGGAACACATTTAGAGAAAGAGGTGAGCTAATTTCATTTTCCAAAACCATTGGCCACAGCATGTTTTCATCAATACTTCATCTAAGCTCTATTTCAGGCTTGGTGAGGTTTTGTGTATAAACCTGTACCATAATTAATCTGTGTTTCTGGTCAAACTCTCTCAACTCAAATGTGTATAAGTACAAAAGTGATTAATATTTACACTTCAGTCTTACGTCATGTGTTGTAGGTTCACAGTTTTGTGGCTGATCTTTCTAACTCTGGAGATTCAGGAACTGTTATCCTGTTTTTATTTATTTATTTATTTATTTATTTATTTATTATTCCATATTTTATGAACAGCTACCATCTCCTTCAAACAAAAGCATTTATTGAAAATCTTGCACATTAAATGAGCTCATTTATATTATGGGATCTATCTTTATTTTAATTATATGCTGCATTATGCGCTCCTTTAGATGCAGTACATACACATGCTGCTTAGACACTAGTGTACAAGGCTGCAGTTCTTAGAGTGGACACATGGAGGCAGTGATGCTGCAAATACTACAGAGAGTCTGGTGATGTAGGCAAAGTTTATATAGAATTATCCAGAATTATAACTATGTTTACACTCATATTGCAAGAAATTTGTTACAGATTCGTCGATAAAAGTTTTAAAAGAGTTCGTTTCAAGGCTTTCAAAGAATTTCAGTGCATATGCTGACTGGCTCATTTTTACTAAGAAGGAAAAAGACAGACAGTTTGGAAGTTTGTACCTCTGCTTTACGAGATTTAAAACAGAAGTGGGTGTGGGTGTGATGTGTTCAGCATTAAACCTCTGATGTGACAACAAGTACACACAAGTCAAGAAAACGTGATGGTGTGTGTGTGTGTGTTGTGTGTGAAAGTAGAATGCTGATATAAATCACAGAAGGAGGTGTTGCTACGGTAACAGGGGAATCATATTTGCTCTGCTCCTCTAATGGTTGATGTCAGAAAAAGTTTTAACGAGCTTGAGGTCGAGAAACCGAATTAGTCTCCTGACTCTGATTTCCATGGTAACAATGTTTTTTTCAACACACATGGACACACACACACACACACACACACAATAAATTAAACATAAAAATTACAGACAGAAAAGGATGCTGAACGACAAAGTAACAGACAGTGAAGGTGTCTGAATTTTTTTCACTCTTGCCGCTAGTAACGAGAGCTCTGATTGGCTGATGCACTAATCACAGCCATTTCAACTGACCTACTGTAAGATGTGTCTAAAATCCCACCACACTACTCTATGTTATGCATCATCTTCAAACAGGACAATGGACAGCAATATTGCTATGTTTTAACAATGCATTGTGGGATTTCATTACTAATTAAACAAATAAATTAATATAATATTCATAAACAACCTCGCTTTGTTCACAATGCTTGTGATCCAGGCTGTGTCCATAATAAGTCTTGTTTCAGGTCCCGGCCTTACCCATGCATCGGGTCCAGCTCTGTCAACGTGCCTCAGATAACAGATCAAACACATTTTTCAAACCTTACTGTCTTTGCCTGTGTGTTTAACTCTGATCACAAAAAAAATTACACTCTAGTTTTTTTTTTGAAATGTTATTTTAAAAAACAAGAAAAAAAACAAGAAAAAAAAAAAACACTGTGTACTGACCATGGAAACTCCACACCTGTTTTGAAACATGATCAAGGTCTACTATAATCTACATTTTTACACAAATAAACTTTTTTCTACTGTACATTTACATATGAAGATAATTTCTTCATAATCATCAACTGCTGCTTAATGTGTATGAATTCATATCACTTTGAGGACACACAAAAAGTATAAAACACAACTCTCACCCGAACACTGCCTTCTTTTCATTTATAACTGGTGATTTGATGTTTAATTTTTTTTTATATAACGAAATAATAAACAAAACATCAGATTAAAAAAAATGCTGGATGTAGACAGGAGTTATTTCTTTAACATTTATAGAAAGAGTCTCCAGTGCTTGTTTTTTTAAACTTTTCATAATCGTGAGGACAAAGGAGATTTTTTTTCCCAATCGGATGGATTAATTCCCAACCTCTTCCTTCACAATGCAGACCCACACCCAGTCACACGCTGTAATGGACACATGAGCATCAGAACTGGACCAATGGAAGAAGATGTTCTGACACCTACCTAAACATTATTGCAGAATAGTATAGCATTTTCTCAGGTAAATGTACTTATATTGACATCATGGGGCTTGAATTTAATGTTTTTGCAGGGGTGTAGTGGAGAAATCCTCAGTTAAATTTCATCCTTAAACAGAGCAACTTACATTTTATATCATCATATGTACATCTGAGCAGTTACTGGATGTGTTATGGGCCTTCAATGTCATCAGTGGCAACTTGGCGGTGCTGGGGCTTGAACCTGGGACTTTCCCATGAGTAGTCAAACATTTTAATCACTAAACTACCCTGACTTTTTTTTTTTACAAGGTTGAGTAATAATAATAATAATAATAATAATAATGATAATAATAATAATAATAATAATAATAAATAACATACAGCAGTTTTACACGGTGTCTTTAGCATTTTGATTGTACACCTTAAGTCTTATGTCTTTTTTTTTCTTATCATAAAAAAATTAAATAAATAAAAATGTACTGATAAACTATGGCAAAACATCTCATTTCATATTTAAACACCCCTTTTAAACAGTTCCTACCTTATTATTGTGGAATCAATGAATTTTTGCACCTGACTGATCGTAGTGATGTTATCAGAGCAAATAGGTCCTGATAAGGCCTGATAAGACAAAGTGGTTCTAGGTGAAGGGACTGACTAAAGGTACCGTAGATAATTTAAAGGACCCAGTAACCATGGGGCTCGGCTAAATGGGACTAAAGCTAAAAGGGAGCGTGTTCCTGTGGGCCAACCGCTGGCAAGAGAAGTAGTGAAGATCTGGTTCATTGTGGAATTAGTGGCAGCAGAACTCCTTGACCAACTAATCCACGGCTGTCAAAACCGGCTTTCAGAACACGGACCATTACTTCATTGGTGGGGAAGGAAAAGGCATATGACCATGTCCCTCATGGGGTCCTTTGAATGATCCCTATGGCGTATGGAGTATTGTAATTGACCTGTTATTGCACGCCATTAGATCCCAGAAGGACTGGTGTGAAAGTTTGGACCATGTCATCACCCAAACTTTGGTCATCGTCAACATCAGGTCAGACTTGATACCAGAACTCACTGGACTCCACCTTCACTGAAGAGTGCACTCCACTGATTCTGCTCTTTGCTCATTCTGTTTATCTGTTTGTAATGTAAAAACATCGCAGGGTGTGTCCAGTTTCGTGATCTCAGGACTGCATTTCTGTTATTTACAGATGATGTGGTTCGGGGCGGCTTCATCGAGCAGTTACTTTGATCTGGGGCAGTTTGTGTTTGAACGTGAAGCAGCTGGGATGAGGGTCAGCACCTCCAAATTTGAGGCCTTGGTTCTTATATGGAACTTATATGAACTTCCTCCATGGGGTGGCTGGACTCAGTCTGAGAGATAAGGTTAGCAACCAAGACAACGGGGAAGAGCTCAAAGTTGAGCCAGTGCTCCTTCATGTTGAATGGAGCCAGCCGAGGTGGTTTAGACATTGGATAAGGATGTTTCCTGGATGCCTACCCAGGGAGGTGTTTCATGCATGTTCAAAGGGAAGAAGGCCCTGATACTCAGAGCACCTGGGTATTCTCATGCATGCGCTAGAGGAGGTGGTAAGGGAGATGGAGGTCAGGGCATCTCTGCTTAGACTGCTGCTCTGCAACCTGGCCATGGATAAGTGGTAGAAAATAAATGGATTGATAAATGGATGGATATGGAGTAAATAACGGTTATACAGTAATAGTACTAGCAGTACTATCATTACTATAAGATGTATTAGTTCAATTATGTAATGTTAACATTAAAAATCTAGTATTTTACATTAAACCAACAACCCACAACTTATACATTTCTTATGTCGGCTGATGTTGGTGATGCATCATTTAAAAAGGAAAAGAAAATGTATCATTACTTACACTTGAAATACAAATACTGGCATTGACAGCATTTCAAATGTTAATGAGGTTATGGATCTCATTTTCTTGAGGTAAAAGACAGATGTTGTAGCTTTTAAATCACTTACATCTCTGCTACGCTGTTCCCTCCAGCTGTTTCATTCCCATCAGGGGTCGGTAAATACATTCAGATTCTTCCAAATGAATTAAGAAGAGCAGATAGAGAATAGTGTGAAATAATAAAAAAGATGACCTTTCTGTTAATCCCAGGCCAAAAAATATGTGCATATGTCATTCTGAATAGGATACCACACTAATTAAAAAGTAAATATGACGTAGGTTATCACTGCAAATAATTTTTTTCACTTTGCTAATGCAAACAGTCTGTCTGCAATCTACAGGCTGTCTGTGAAACTCCTTTGTTTTTAGGCTGTACTTTAAAGGTATGGCTTACATCTGGCCCCGTTCTTTTTCACTAACACCCCCTCATAGCTGCTGAAATCTGCCTGAATTCGCAGCAAGCAAGGATAGAGGAACAGATGATTGAGAGACATGTATTGAGACAAAAAGGAAGAGTGTTTGAACTAAGATGAGCAAGGACACCTACTGTATATTAACAAACCTACCTACAGTACATACATACATACATACATACATACATACATACATACATACATACATACTGTACATACATACATACATACATACATACATACATACATACATACATACATACATACATACATACATACATACATACATACATACATACATACATACTGTACATACATACATACTGTACATACATACTGTACATACATACATACATACATACATACATACTGTACATACATACATACATACATACATGCATACATACTGTACATACATACATACATACATACTGTACATACATACATACATACATACATACTGTACATACATACATACATACATACATACATACATACATACTGTACATACATACATACAGACATACATACTGTACATACATACATACATACATACTGTACATACATACATACATACATACATACATATATATTGTACATACATACATACATACATACATACATACATACATACTGTACATACATACATACATACATACATACATACATACATACATACATACTGTACATACATACATACATACATACATACATACATACATACATACATACATACTGTACATACATACAGTGGTGGCCAAAAGTATTAAGACAAAAGAGAATTTTAAATAATGACAATCAAGATAATAAGAATAATTTCTTATTTTATGCAATGAAATAGCTGTAGAACAATCAATATTTAGTATGAACTTCTTTATTCTTCAAATAAAAAACCTGCTGGATCTGGATGAGTCAAAAAGATGTCCATGTCTGCATGATTGCTTCCTGAAGATCATGAACAGAAACTTGACACAGGAGTTTGCAATTTACTAGAAAATTCTCTTCTTTTAGCCATTTTCAAGTTTGTGTCATCACATCAAGTTTGTGCCATACATTTCATATTTTGCATACATACATACATACATACATACATACATACATACATACATACATACATACATACATAGTGTACACACATACATACATACATACATACATACATAGTGTACACATATACATACATACATACATACATACATACATACATACATACATACATACATACATA